>JAPWTK010000042.1:2067500-2160000 GCA_029963805.1 Aromia moschata
CCCCCCCCCCCCCCCCCCCCCCGGCCCCCCCCCCCCCCCCCCCCCCCCCCCCCCCCCCCCCCCCCCCCCCCCCCCCCCCCGCCCCCCCCCCGGCCCCCCCCCCCCCCCCCCCCCCCCCCCCCCCCCCCCGGCAAGACTCTGGTGGTTGAAGGAACTTTATTGAATAAACCGAAATATGTCAAGTCCCATTTAAGCACACTAGAGAACGATCCTTCCGCATGACTGCCATATTCTTCTGACTACGCAATAAGCCGACATTCTCGTTCATTGTCATTGGCAATCAGATACACCACACTGATGAAATTTAATCGAAACAGACTAAAATCCGGATCTGTGGCTTATAACGGTGAATGATCATGAGCAGGATATTATTATTCTCGATGTTAACAAAATTCAAGCTATTATCAACCTATGGTCAACAATATTCGTATTCTGCTATATGCGTAATTCTTCATTTTTGCCGAAATAAGGTAGTCGTTAAACAATGTTTTTGTATTTCTTCTTTTTCTTTTGCAGTTACTTTACTGATAATATAAGTAAATATAAATATGTAAGTAACTTAAGAGACATGTCTAAGTGTTACGGTGTATTGAAGCGAAGCTTAACCTTACAATGTAGAGGGGATACTAGGTATATCCTATCCTAAATAGATATCAAACTGTAATAATGTAAACTAGTAGACGTTCTGAGTATCAAGAGAAACCTCTGCAAAAAAAATAAAACAAAAAACATCTTAATAGGTATGTATTTAAAGAATTTTTGAGAATTGTAATGAGTTTATAATATATGGGTAAACGTTAGACTAATAAAAAAAATGTAAGTACTAATTACAAAAAAAAAAGGAAAGAAAAAAGTAATAATAGGTATCCAAGCGAAAAAAATGCTAGCCAATATTCATTATCTAGTTTACTTTTTTTTACCCGTCGTTGATTACATCTCAGTTACCCTGCAACACCTATCTCCGGAATAGAATCATAAATGTATGTTCTTTTTTTACAGTTCTGCAGTATACTCATACTCAAGAAACTTCGTACCAACTGTGCATCCATCTAATAATATATAATTATTTTCCGCAAAAATAAATAAACGTCTGCTCAAAAAGGCACCAGATAGATATATGTAGTTACTCCTATTTCCCAGTGCCGCGACTTCTCCACCGATTCCTGTGTAACCTGACGACCTGACTCCATGTACTAATAGCGTTACAGTCTATTACCTCCAATTTAATGCGAGAAGCAGGAGGAAAGAGAGGCCGGTAGCATGTGTCCGTCAAATCAGCGCTGTTAACCGTGAGTGCAACCGTAATTTGCACATCCACATGCCGCCGTTCTCTGGTCGCAGACACGCCAAGGCGAAAAAGAGCCGGATGGGTAGGAAACGGCGCAGTTCTTTGCAGTGTATACCAAGAGTCTCGAAAAATATTCATAATATCATTATCAGTGAGTTTTGAAAAGCATTCTTGAATACATTCAATTTTATTTATGGATTTCTTGAATCTCATATGCATTTGGTGAATATATTGCCACAATGTTTCGAGCCGTGGTGTCATCTTCAGTTTTGTCAAATGGAACTCTCTATGTTTGTGTCAAAAAATGAAAATTACTGATTTCATCATTATCAACCCTACGACAGCATGATTAAAAAACTATTTTAATCACAGCCACAACAAAACCCTCCGTTGGGAAAAAAGAAACAAATACTCAAATTCCACAAAAATAGAATGTGTGAACAGGATTTGTTCACGGACGTATTTTAGGCCCATATTTTCTTGAGATTGAGAGGTATCTGGTACCTTATTCCAACACTAGCGGTTATGTTCCTCAACAAAGGGAGTCCAGACGACCACGTCATTCCATTTGGTTTCAGCAAAACGGGCTTTAGCTCCTCCGCATTTCACTTTACCTGCAAGAATCTCTTTAAAAGGACACATTTCCCGCCAGATCAATTAATAGAAGAGAAGCTGCAGTTGCCTGCACGGTATACGGATCTCACACCTCCTATTTTTCCTTTGGTTTATTTAAAATACAAACTGGATTAGGCAAAGTATTTAAAAACGTAGATATAATTTTAGTAAACACCTCACAAAAAAAATTACAAACATTATTAGGCAACCGAAACGGTAAAACAAAGAGAAACAAGAAGTCGGGAATTTATGAACTACATTGTAAAGATTATGAACAAATGTATTTTGGTTTTTACTAAAAGATTAATTTTAACTAGATTCAAATAACATATAGCTCACTTAAAATACAGTAGAATACTAAAGTGTTTTGTAACCCAACATGCTTTTGACAATAAATCATAGGATATAAGTTAGTGGTTTAAAACTAATAAGAAATGTAATAGGCAATAAACAATTAGATGCATTTGAAAGTAGAGAAATTGTTGAAAATAAGGACAAAAGTTAGAGTTCACCGAAAACAAATTTTCACACGTCAGTGAACCACGACAGGAACTTAAGTATAAATAGGATATATACATAGGTACAACTTTAGTTTTTAGGATACATTTAACTTTAGTTTTAACCATCTCCTAATGACCTTTAGTTTTAACCATCTCCTAAACACGCGCGTTGAGATAAAAAAGGTATTTCGTTGTCCAATTGTGAGTTTATTTATCACAACCTATTTAAATGACATATTTCCCGCCAGATCGATTGATACAAAAGAAATGATGACAAGGCCAAGAAATCTTAAAGATCTACTTCAGAAAATCACAGATGAGATTTGGCTAAATCACCAGCAATAATTCAGAATGTTCTTGAAGAATCTCAGATCCTACAGATTTCTTGCCAAATGATTGCAAGTTGCGTCTAATTTGTTGTTGATGTACAAATGCTCGAAACTAATTTACGATATGCTTATACTATTTGGTAATATTTAATAATTGTTAAACTATTTAAAACTGTCAATGTTGATTTATTGTTTGTAGAGTTTGATAATTTGTTTTTGCTAATTTACACTAAAACCAAGTTTCATGCAGATCAAACAATTACAAATTCCATACAGATCAAATAGTTGTTATTATAAACCTTGAGGAATTCCATTTAGAAAAAAAAAACTGAAAATAAGACCATGGCTAGAAAAATATGGCAATATTCTTCCAAACCCGTATAAGGATGAGATAATTCCTAAATAAAAATGGTCATGTCAGAGTATATTCATCTGAAATCAGTGATAATGATTACTTTTGTTTCACTTTTTTTTAGAGAATTTTGGAATACACTGTATATGCTTGTATGTGTGTGTGCGCGCGCTCCGTGGGTCTAGGCAGGTGAGCCGCGAAACGACCAGACGGACAGACACGCGAGTCTCAGGTCGCCAACTTTTGGCACGCTACCATGCACAGGAGGCAACGGTTCTTTTTTGCTCTTAATATTTGTGCTGCTGCTGCCAATAAACTCGATATTTTTGTCGAGAGAGAGTTACGAGGGTTTAACGGTACTTCGTCCACCAAAAGCATACATGGGTTAGATATGTTTTTGTCCAAATGAGGTGGGTCAGTAACAGCGTTTTTGACTTTTGGAGGGATAGAAATATTATGTGTAAAGTGCAGAATTTGGAGCAGTGTACGTACACGGTATATCTGTGCGTATGTACTAATTATGTATTTCTGATACCCACATTGACAACGCAGTTGTTCCCAGCAGCGGCTGGTGCTAAAAAAAATGTTGGAGTTATAAATAAATACTCGTGACAAATATGAGGCAACTGAAAATTTCTAATTTTTCAAGATCGAATCTAAAAGTTAGAAATTTTAAGGCTCTTCAAGTTAGAAATCTTAAGGCTATGTTGTTCATAATAATGTTTTAGTAGAAGCATATTTTTTAAATTATTGGAAAAGAATGTCGATACGAGGATCTTTGTTGCGTGTGTAATTATAAATAGCTAGTTGGCTTTTTTTATTCCTTTAGAATCTTCTTCGGATACACTAAACATTGTAAAATTTCATTTTGCAGTATTTTGGAAATAGAAACCAGTCGCTTTTTCCAAATGGTCTCTTAGAGCAATGTCCAACTCAGAAGAAGATGTGGACTCATCATGTCATGTCCTCTCAATTCAAGTTTAAACGCACAACAAAAACTAACACAATTAATTATAAAAAGTAGGTATATAAAATATAGCGATTATGCCTCACTTTTTCATTGTGCAGGTCAATATTTCTTCGATAGGCAATGTCTAGC
Source organism: Aromia moschata (assembly GCA_029963805.1). Classification (NCBI taxonomy): domain Eukaryota; kingdom Metazoa; phylum Arthropoda; class Insecta; order Coleoptera; family Cerambycidae; genus Aromia; species Aromia moschata. The sequence goes on from JAPWTK010000042.1 coordinate 2,071,684, forward strand.
TGAGCTACAATATGTTCGGAATATTTACGCAAGCAAATTTATATATTTCTATATATTTATGTTTATTGTGGCAGGCGTTTATAATGTAAAACGTAGTTTGCTTTCCAAGGTGCAGCAACTTCGATACAGCATTGTCGTATCTGTTGATTCCAAAGCAGATGGAATAGTACAGTTAGTGGTGTTGTTAGGGAGGTTGCAGAAACCTGGAAACCTTAACACAACACGCCAATACTGTTTCTATAATATGTATAGTACATTACAGCAATATTACTAGATAAGAAATTGGTAACTAGTAATCCTTGATTAATGCATAGGCATGTGAGTTGGCTATATTTTTAAGCATCTACTAGTACCTACTACATCAGTAGAACTTCAGTAATTTTGTAGTCTGTTCCTCTACTATATTTACAAATAACGATTTTAAATACCTAATGGTGGCTTTCCGATTAGGTAAAAGTTCGATATTTTCAGCGCCAGATAAATCGAGTAGTAGCTATTTTATTACAAATCTACTCTTTTTGAAGCATACACCAAATTCCTCTACCCATTTCAAAAATTATAATGTTCTTTAAAATATTATTTTAGAACATCGTACTCACTACGATACAATAGGATAATTAAGAACGATCAAAGACACTTCAAAACAACTGAGTGATACTGATCGTTGCAGAAATGAACACCTAACTAAATTACCTAACTGAAATTCCGAAATATTTCCAGATAGGTATAAGATCTGGGCTTCTTACTGGCCACCTAATTCACACACCGTTCGACGCGTATTTTTGTTAACGTATTTAAATCCTATACGTATACGTTTGATATTATCATATACATATACATATAGGTATGATATGACATTATTTAAATTTTCTTTTTTTCATAAAACGTTTACCTGTGTCTACTATTTTTTTTATCATTCGGTAAAAGTAATTTATTACTGTTACCGCCCGAAACCGAAAAAAGAACGGGTTTAAATTAGTTCCAGCGTTTCATTAATACTATGCGGATAGTAATCTTATATATTCGAACCGAACCACCTGTAATTAAATAATCAGATGACCTTGATCTTGAATTATTAATAATTTCAGTCGTTACGTATCAGAATTTATATCCTTTTTGTTATTTTGTAATACGTGTCAAACACTATTTAGCTGATATATCTAGAAAGTTGTTTGTAAAATGGCTTTTAGGCGGCGTTTTTTCACTCGCGTTAACCATGAAAAAAACGCGACACCTGTTTTAGTATTTGGCAATATACTGTATGAATTAACTTTCATAATTTATTGACTACTACAGGCGGGCGTCTGTGTGGTAAAAAGTCGAAAACTCATTACGAAAATGTGGAGAAGGGTGATTTGTCCTCAAATTTTTATTGACACCTAATTTGATATGCATCAGCAGCAACCTACAAAAAATGTTGATCGACAGTGATTTTGTTAGATTGATCATTTTAAGCAATTATTTAACGAAAACGACCTCAAAAAATGCAAAAAAGCTTCATTCAGAATGAAACAATAACAGGCGATTCCTAGTTCTTTCGAGGTAATAAAAGCAAATGCATAAAGTCTTTTAGGTATTCACTGGACTATATAGAATATAATCAAGAGAATAGTATGATTATTTACATAATTCATCTAGTATGAACACATATTAAGTCATCAATTGTTGTAATATGTTCCATCCTGATTGCACGCGTTCAAGTATACACATACTAAAATATTTTTTAGGGGTCATATATCATCCCATCGCTACCAAGTAATTAATTGTTCAAAACTCTAAATTCAGGCCGAGATTTGATACAGAAAATTTCAAATTCGAAACGAATCAACGTCAGGCCCCTTCTGCATAATTTTATGTTATTTATAGCAGAGCTTCAGAGATTCGGTCAATATTGGACACATTTAAAACGAGCGTTCGAACAAATTTGATCTCAAGTTGACTTGGAAATCGTATGTCAGCCAATTTTTTCCAAAGTGGCTTTTTCAAAAATTTTTGACAGATTGAGCTATATGCAATTTGGTAAGTTTTTACCTTTGAATCTGATGGTCTGGGTTCAATTTTTTTTTGTATTGTTTGACTTTAATATGGATTAATTAAAATACGAAATTAGATAAAAATATGAATCTTAATTGAACAAGCATTTTAAACCAAAGACTGTATTACAAAAATTGTTGAAAATGGCCTCACGTTGTTCTAAAAATGTCAAACACCTTTTTGAAATAGAACCGAAAACATTTTCTAGATGAAGAGTAATGTTAGTCTCAAACAAATAAGTAACTCTTTTTTTAAGTGTAGCAGGTACCAACAAACACAGTTAGCTGCGACAGAACACACACAGAAGTTTTGGGAGCATCTTCCATAAATTGACACTCATTTTCTTTCAAACCGTTCTTCAAAAACTCTTTAAAAAATGAGGTTTGGGCCTAAAACGTGAAGATCTTTGATTCACAATACACTATAAAGTTACATTTACTTTATTACACTTTTAATTCCCACTCATAAAACTGGGCCATACTTCATCCATATTCTTGCACAGATCATAGGTCTGTGATGAAAAATTAGGTAGTAATGTCCTTACAGTTCTATAAATATGTAATTGAAATACCTATGTGGCGAAGAGAAAACGTGTTGTAGTTAATATCCAAGACCACGTCGAGTACTGTTGTTGAAACTCCAAGTGAAACGGGCGAAAAGTTGAAGGATAAAGTCCTTCAACTTTCCGCTCGTTTTTGAAGTAGGATTTTTGAAGAAGTTTCATAGAATCTAAACAAACTGTTTTACCTTGACAGTTTGAAGTCAGCTGTCAAACCCTAGATCGCAAAAGAACAATTTTAGGCCTGCACCTATTAAAGACATAGTGGAGAGGCTGGAACAGTGGCCACTTTCGTGCTATATTTCTATTTATAAAGTAGTGGCTACCACCCACCGCAGAGGGATCCAAGTAACATCCTAAGAATATTAACGAGTAGTAAATTTGAGGTCAAAGTTTCGTCTTTTTATATGAACTTAACTATAAAATACAATGCGAGTGGTGAAATTTATGCATAGCGAATAAATACCCACATATCGTAGTGAACTAATAGTGATGATTAAAACCTAATACATATAAGCGTTTTTTTAATATAACACTATTTTGATTATATTAAAGAGCTTTTTTAATTACCCATTTTTTCAAAAACAGGTGGTTGATGGTACAGTGGTCAGGTTAAAAGTAGTACAGAAGTAGTAGGTACAGTGGCCACTACTTTATCACATTGATAAGGGATGACTACTGTACCACCGTTATAAAGAATACTATTTAGAATGGCTTTAGAAAGTCAATTAAATTATACTCATGTTTTCTACCCGAGTTTGTCCATGAATAGTATTTGTTGCTATATACATTTCAGTTTTTTTTTTTTTAATAAACCTAATCTGCATTATCTGCACTATAATTATGTTTTAACATAATATATCTTTATCCTAACAAATATTAGGATTGTTTCCCATTTTTTAAAGAGTCATGACCCCTGTACCATATCCTAATGGCCAGTGTACCATCACGGTAGGTACAGTGGCCACTTTATTTCTGCAACTCCGAAATTTTAGATAAAATATTATTTTTCTTCATTCTATCTTAGAATGAAAATGTGTAGGGTAGAGTCGGGTATTATGAGCAGAGCATAACAGGTAATATGAGCATTTTTGAGAACTTCTCAGTTAACGTTTTACTAGGTGAGGCATCTGTGAGACAGTGTTTGTAATGACAATCTTGAGGTATATATAGCAGAAGATTCCTATAAAGATGTCCGATGTACAGTGAGTTGACAAGAGTTGTCGGAGAACTTTGTTTTCGTTGCCTCTTAAAATTTTTTGCCAAACTTTATAAGGTAATGTATTTGTTGTTTTAGCGATTATTACTTCAACCATTTCACATTATATTAAACATCTAAATACCTGAAAACTGTGCTGTAATATTAATTTCTGCATGTATTTTAATTAAATCAGGTTATGATTGTATGGATACTCTACGTAGAAGACAATATGAGCATGCTCATATTGCCCGCATTTAATTCGAGACAGGATTATTGTATTATTATTGTATTCGATTGTATTATTATTATTTTTTTTTGGTTTGGTTGGATTAGGTCCAGGAGTAAATAACAACTATTCGATTTTTGCCAACGTTTCGGAGCTTTATTTCTCCTTCATCAGGGCTCACTACAATTTTATACAGAAGTAGATATAAGATATAGATTTTGAAAAATTACAGATTACTACAGAAAAGCAATTGTAACTTTTACTTACATCAATGTTGTTATTGTTGTCATGTAAGGTGGTACGTTACAAACATTGGCGGCACTGTCTATATACATATATAGTAAATGTATAAAGATAAAGGCTAAACAATATTAACAGGACAATACACTTTAAAAATTACGAAAGTAATGAAGGTTTTTGAGAGAATAAAACAGTAACAGAATCTAACATTAAATGGTAGAAATAAAAATGAATAAAAATAGTGTTAATAAACGTAGTGACATGGACGACTTAAATTCAGTTTATTACAACATTCTAGAAAAGACAATAATTTCAAAACATAATATCTTCATTGTCTCAAATACATTAATAATACTGCTTCCCACTCCCTAACACAAATGTGATATGCGTACGACAGGTTAGATTCTCTCAAAAACCTTCATTACTATAGTAATTTTTAAAGTGTATTGTCCTGTTAATAGTGTTTAGCCTTTATCTTTATACATTTACTATATATGTATATAGACAGTGCCGCCAATGTTTTGTAACGTACCACCTTACATGACAACAATAACAACATTGATGTAAGTAAAAGTTACAATTGCTTTTCTGTAGTAATCTGTAATTTTTCAAAATCTATATCTTATATCTACTTCTGTATAAAATTGTAGTGAGCCCTGATGAAGGAGAAATAAAGCTCCGAAACGTTGGCAAAAAATCGAATAGTTGTTATTTACTCCTGGACGTAATCCAACCAAACCAAAAAAAAAAAACTAATAGAGAAGAAGGTCGCTAAATTCCCCACAGATATGTATTATTATTATTATTATTGTATTATATATTGTATTGTATTATTATTGGATTCTCCATTTTTTGTTGCTTTTAACTACAGCTATTATTTCTAGATGCCGAAAAAATGTGAAAAGAATAAAGGTCTCAATGGAGCGAACAGAATATGAAAAAAGCTCTGCAGTTAGTGCTAGATGAAGGAGCAAGTGAGAAGAGCGCCTCAAAGGCTTGTAGTGTGCACCGCCAAACGTTAAGGATACATATCGTAAAGGCTCGCTCTGGAAATCAGTTCTCTATGAAGGAAAATCAAAAATTAAATTCGACCAAGAAAGAAAATCCCAACCTCGAACTCAAACGATTCTGATGCTGAGTGTTTATATTGCCAGGAACTGTTTTCAGTTTCTGGGGGATGACTGGATACAATGTTTGTCTTGCAAAAGATGGGCTCATACTTACTGTGCTGTTGTTACAAGTAAAATTAAATGTTTGTACTTTTCAGTAAACTGTTCAGTGTACTAGATACGTATGTATGTAGGTATTTCTTTTTCTTAATTCTGCTTTATGTTCAATAATAAATATTTCGAGACTTGTTTCAAAGTTATTATTAATTACTAAAAGAATAAAACGTACATAGTCGTCGTTGATTTGGCAAAGGGGCGTAAGTGCCATTTTAGTAATTTGTCAGAAATGATGTTTAAAGAAAAGTGATCATGCATAAAACGCATTATTGCAGTAAGTGTGTATGATATTCTGTTGTTAATTACGTTTTGTTATAACTAGTTGTGTATATCTTTAGGCATTAATGATACATTTCCGAAAATAGGCGTCCATCACATTAAAAAAGGACTTTGTAAGACATACGCCTTTTTGTTAGATTTTATGTTTTTTATTCAAGGCACTTACGCCCAACCTGAATGATACTAATACACTGCATACATTTACTATATTTTAAAATTTTACCTTTTTAGGGCCCATTTCATAATGGTTTTACTGTGGACGTTAAATTAATGTGACATTAGAATATAGTTTTCGTCAATTTACAATAATCTGTTGAGTGTCATAATGTGACATAATTTTTTTTTAATTATTAATTAATTTTATTATTTTTTTTATTATTTTTATTAATAATTTTATAAGTTATTTTTTGTCCACATTAACACCATTCTGAAATTGATTAAATCGAGGAAATTAAATGTCTATTTTTAACTAGAATTTATTTTAAAAGAAGAACTACAAAATTATGTATTAATAGAAGTCAAGCAAACAGCAAAATTAACAGAAAAATGACATATTCTTATTTAACAAAATGAAAAATTAACTATTTACTAATTTATTAATGTTTTAATCATGAGGAAGATCCTTAAAAAATTGTTGAAAAATTGTATTTCTCACAACGGGTGTAGGTCCTGTGCACAGGTAATCACAGATCTTTATATTTGTCCGCTGATAGTTTAATTGCAGCATTATTCAGTTTCGGTATTGGTTGAGTCATAATTACAAGGGCATTTCTCGTACGTCTTTAAATTCTCTTTTAGGCAAGACAACGTATCATATTTGTCAGCAAGGTGACTACTCTTTACAGAAATCTGCGTAACATCATCTTTGCTAACCATTACTTCCTTAACTTTGGTCCAGTCAATGTCTACCCCTGAATCTAACTTTCTCACTGATCGGAGACGAATAAGGATTTTCGCCTCCGTTATGCAATGGAGTTACGCCCGTTTGCCAGATCATAGGTAGACACATGTAGATTACATTGGCGATTTAAAATGGAATTTGGCAATTTTGTCGCTAACGCCCCTCAGCACGATATATACCAAAACAAATTCAAAATAATACTACCCATCCTGTGCTCATATTTCCCAATTAAGGGGGAAATATTGTTAAAAAAAAACGTGTATAGAATGTTTGGTAATATGGTTTCAGACATTTTAAATATTCTATACAACCTAAAAAGGTATTGTTGACTTTATCTATTTTCAATTTCGAAGTTGTTTGACAGGAAATAATTTAAAAATGCATTTCTTCTAAACATGCTCATAATACACACATTTACCCTATACAAGTATAATGGAATTTGTCGCCTAGTGCCATCAAGGTCGAGAGAAAAGGTTAATTCTAGCTTTTATTACAATTTTTATAAAAACCTGGCCACTGTTCCACTCTCCCCTACGTATGATTTGGCAAAGCCTATTTTGAAGTGAAATTTTATGAAACGGCCGTTACATTATTCGTATATCCGGATATCCTGATATCCAAGTAAACTGAAGATCAGTCTTCGAGATACATTTTTATTTTTATAATTGTTTATGTAAATAAAGGACGATTTTAAACATTTTTATTAGGCAATATATATGACGTACAAGACTAGTTTCCGGTTATAACAACGTAATAAAAAAACTGCACGAAAATTAAAACTTTTAGGTGTCCACCGAACTGTATCACATAAAATTAAAAAAATCGAAATAAATATTTATACGTCTAACGCTTACTATTACACTAAATCATCTTCGCTACACATCAGGCTGTATCCTGTTCCGCCGCATTCAGGTAGGCACCGGAGCATCCTCACAATGTGCCCATTATTAAATTTTTGCGGTAGTCCGCTGGCGGAAGTTATGAATAAATGTCAATTTCGCATGAGAGTTATTCTTAGAACGAGAAAATCGCGGCGAGAGCGCCGTTCTCAGATTATTTGAGGAGATTGCGGCGACACGCATATCGACGGACACGATAATGATGCCGAGCCGGAGAAAAATGAGGCGAAACGCTGAAAAAGCGGCTCCAATATAATTTCCCAACGATCGGTCGCTGTCTGTCGCTAGCTCTGTAACAATCGTCCGTGATTGCGATTGCGAAATCGCCGTGTAATTTTACTTCTGAACACATCGCTGTCCTCTAACAAGTGTTTCGTAATTTTTGCTTGAAAACGACAGAAAGGCTAGTAGTTAAAGCTAGTTATACTAGAAAATTGTCTTTAAAAGTCTTGATAGTTTGTCTTTAACTTACTTCTGGAGTGAAATATCAGGCCTAAAATGTTCTGAAACGTTCTAAAATGTTTAGTTTAAGCGAAAAAATGTTCTGTCTGTTAACATTTTTTGAGTACACGATACCTCGAGAACGCGTTAATATATCAACTTGAAATTGGAACAGTTGTGTACTATTATGTGGTCTAGAGTTGATGAGAGCTTGATATTAGGAAAGGAGCTGTTTCTATTCGAAAACAATGCAACATATTCACTTCAAATGAATAACATAACAGAGTCATCAAATGTTCACATTTTTAACCTACTGTAAAGGGGGAGTTGAGTTGTTGAAGGGGTAAGTATCCAAAACAAGTTAAATATTTTTTTCTTATATTCATCCTAGTAATTCTACAATGGTTAATGCTCTACCCCCTCCGCCCGGGGGTACGGAAGATACATTTGAATTAATGTAAAGAACATATTAAAATATTAATGGAATATTAACCGGTTCACTGGTAGAGTTTTTGTCATTGTTCGTACCAAAACTGTTACGCTCGAATAATTTAAGAAATCGTATAATATTTAGTATACATATATGTTTTTTTTTATCTACCGCCACCGGAGGTTGAAAATTCCAAACTTTACCAAACCATTCCAAATTTTGTATACGGACTTTGTTTGCGTCTTTAATTCGATTGCAAGAGTTATTTTTTGCTCTACCGTTCCCCAAAGGGTGAAAAATAGGGGTTGAGGTGAAATTTAGAGTTTTTTCAAAATCTGTTGTCAGATTTGTTATCAGTGATTTCATAAACTTTTACCAATAGCTTTTCAGATAAAAAATCCACTATATGCAGTCTTTCTAAATTTCCGAAAATATTTGAATTTTCAACCGCCATTTTAGACCGGCCATCTTGAAATTTAAAAATCTGATTCCAGAATATTTGCAACCTCGAGAAATATTTATCAAAACAATTTCCGGACCAGATTAAAAAAAATATAAAAACGTTCTGCTCCGCTCTGGGAGGTTCAAGACTCCATATTGAATTTTATAATTCTGATACCAGATGTGAATTCAGTACCTCCAAAAACTTTATATACCAAGTTTGGTTCAAATCCCTAGAAAATTAAGAAAGTTATACATATATTATCATATATGAGAGGTACAGATGCAAAACTCACATTATCCATAATTTTTCGAAATAGAGTTAGGCGCTATTTTGTTCATCGTGTTGAACTACACCATTTTAAATTTTAAAAGTGGTATAAAACTGACATTTTCGTATTTATTTTAAATTGTGGAATCTGTGAATTGTTTCAAAACTCACATTCTCCTAAGGAGAATGTGAGAATGTTAGAACTTTTTTACTGTCAACATTTTTTGTACTTTGCAATTTTTGGTTCATTATAAAAATATTTCACTTCACTTTATTATCATCAGTCAATGATGATAATAAAACCGTATTCTAAGTATTTGGTGCAGCTTTTTATTTTGATTATGAACTACCATATTACATATTTTTTTTTTTGATATACCATTGAGTTTGTTTCCAGGTTCCTTTTCTTAGCTTAACTTAACGAATTTTAGTGTAAACAATAATATTATGTAGAATAATTTAGAGCAAGACTACCATTATCCAAAAAGTTGTCTCAAAACTCACATTATCCAAATTTTAATTCACTTTCTTTGAGTCAAATATTGTTGTGCTGTTATTTCACCAATTGAGAAGCAAAGTTAAAGTTCTAATGCAAATACCAAAAAAATTCAGTGCCTTAAGTCACTTGAAAAGTGAGAAATTAGTTATTCCTTCTTCCTGAAAAATTTTAAAAAGTGGATAATGAGAGTTTTGCATCTATACCCCTCATATGATACAATACCAGTGGACCGGTAATGTTGAAATACATACAGGTATGTATATATATGTAAACCCTGTATGTATACTTTCCGGACAAACCCTGTATGTATGTAGGTATACGAGGCTGTTAAATCTTGAGCTTTTTTCTGATGAATTCTGTTCCCTTTCTATTACCTTAGGAATATGGGCGGTGTTTAAAAAAACTAGATTAGCTAATTGATACATGTCTATTCAGGCAGTGATTGAAATGTATATGGTTATTCGTCATCTGTTCATCTGTCATTTAAATTCTTTTCTGCTAGATACGAAAAATTATAAGTCGATAAGAAAAATATATTCACGAGGCATTCTCGTTTTCAGTTCACAATTTCAAAATTTTAGCAAGTGAGACATTGTACCGTTAAAACTACTTAGCTTTTAACATAAATTAATGTTAATTCATGTTAAAAGCTAAACAGTCCGACCATATCTACATTAATACAAATTTTATAGTACTAATAAAAATGATTTAATTTACATAATGCATTATCATTCAGTGTTGTAGTTACACATTGTATTGTTATTCCACGCCAATGGAATATGTAAGTACATCTGTATTATCATAATTATCAGATTCAGACCTGTCGTTTTTTTATAACAGTCTATTTCATTAAGTTTTCATTAGTTCATAATTGTCTGCCAATCGTAATTGCAGAAGTATAATACTGTAATTCGCGGTGCAACTGCGAGTCTCTTTACTAATGCAACGAACCGGCAATAATTTACGTAATTATAATTTCACATTGTGATGCCTGCTTCTACGATATGATAAATAATGGACTTGGAAAAAAATGCTCTCGCACATAATTTAGCCGAAAAAAAAACATAAATGAGTGCTTAATTTGCAGCAATTAGTGTTTTTATAAAGAGCGCAGACATCGTTTTGCAAATACGGTTGTAGACCAAAAACTTCACAGTGTGATGACTGCTTCTACGATATGATAAATAATGAACAGTCTCGGACAAAATATAGCCAAAAAATACACGGTGGAGACTTTAACTGGAATATATTCGCTAGCGGGGTGGTGAATGATTTTTCAAAAAATTCCCGAGACACGTCAACTTTTAAATGTATTTACCTACATTTCAAGTCATGTGAAAAATATAGCCCTTCAGGGGTGACTGAAACCACCCTCGACATGATTTTTTTCAAATGCAACCCTATGGCTTGTGACCCCTCATTGTAAAGCTGGTGGAAAAAGGGATCCAACGCACTGATCAAATTTTAATTTTTAGTACGTTTGTAGGGTTGCATACAATTAAAACAATTTAAAAATTAAATTTATTTTCAACGTAACAATTGTTCAAAATGTGCACCATTCACTTGTTGGCAGGATCCCAGTCTGTGGTAGGTTTCGTCCCTTACATTATGCAACATTTGCGGTGTTATTTTTCCGATTTCCTCTCTTATCCTTTCCTGCAGATCTACTATGTTGTTGGGTTTCTGAATGTAAACCCTACTTTTAAGATGTCCCCACAAAAAGAAATCCAGTGGTGTAAGATCTGGAGATCTTGCTGGCCACTCAATATTACCTCGCCTCCCAATCCACCTACCGGTAAAAATTATGTCCAGATACTGACGAACAATGTCAGCATAGTGTGGTGGGGCCCCATCTTGCTGAAACCATAACCTCTCGTCGGTCAAGTTAGGGTTTAAGGGGTTTGGAAATAAATGACATAGCACTGGCATTAGTTCGTGCTGGAGTAAACGCAAGTATCTTGCTCCATTAAGAGCGTCATCAAAGAAAAATGGTCCTACAATTCTATATCGTATTATTCCGGCCCACACATTAGTTTTCTGTGGGCGCTGAGAATGAAGTTCCCTCATTTAATGGGGGTTCTCTTCAGCCCAGTAAAGACAATTTTGGCGATTTACGTGCCCATTTAATGTAAAAGTAGCCTCGTCAGAGAAAACTATCCACTCTAAAGATAACTGGTTTTGATCAATACAAGTCATCAATAAATCGCAAAATTCCACTCGTCGATCTGGATCATCTTCAAGTAGCTCTTGAACAGCTTGCATTTTATATGGGCGTTTTTTCTCATATTTAAGTATTTTTAAAACTGTTTTGTGATTAAAATTACTATCACGGGCCAGTTGACGGGCTGGAGTGATTGGATTTTCTTCTAGAGCAAGCAACAAATTCAACTTCGTGTCGTCATCAACAATAGCCTGCCTCTTACTCGGTACTTTCCTGACATGACCCATCTCTCGATATTGTGCCTCAATTTTACTAATGGTACCTTGATTTAGTGGTGGCAAGTCAGGATGCGTTTCTCGAAACAAGAGAACAACTTCGCATTGAGTTCGCGCCCTATCACCATATCCAATCATCATCAAAATTTCGATTTTTAGTGATTCAGTTAAATAAGACATTTTCACCAATTTTAAATAACACTTCGTTTCAAACTCTGAATACAGCATACAAACTAAATTACTCTTTGCGGCCGTGTAAAAACACTAGCAAAAAATAACAAATATCAGTTGTGACAAAAAATTGCTTGGAATTTTTTGTGGGGACATACGAAAAGTAAGGTTTACATTCCAAAACTAAACAACACACATTTTGAGTACGAAATTGTTGCGTTAAAAATAAATTAAACTATAAAATTAAGTTTTAATTGTATGCAACCCTACAAACATACTAAAAATTAAAATTTGATCAGTGCGTTGGATTCCTCTTTCCACCAGCTTTACAATGAGGGATCACAAGCCATAGGGTTGCATTTGAAAAAAATCATGTCGAGGGTGGTTTCAGCCACCCCTGAAGGGCTATATTTTTCACATTACTTGCAAAATGTAGGTAAATACATTTAAAAGTTGACGTGTCTCGAGAATTTTTTTTAAAAATCATTCACCACCCCGCTAGCGAATATATTCCAGTTAAAGTCTCCACCGTGTATATACATATACATATAATATACAGCGTGGAACAGCCAAATGGAATAAATTCAGTTGCTCCATTATTATGCATTTTTTAAAAAAATCCTGAGACACGTCAATTTCTAATTCTAAAATGACATCTTGCGACGGAAAAATGACATCCCTAAATTCAACCCCCTTCAGGTGACAGCTACAACCTTCTATTTACGTGTAGGATGCTGCCAAGATGCTGGAGGCATGTATTTTGAACATCTACTGCATTAATAATGATTTATTTTTTATTTTAATGTAACGAATTTCCTGTTGCAGAAACTTTTTTTCTTGTTAATTTCGGCAATAAAATTTAAAACCATAGCAGTTTTGAATAGAGATGAAAAACCTTTCAAATGAAGTATCACAAGCCCCTACTTTGAATTTGGTTGAATTTAGAGCTTCCTTCGAATGTTCCTCGTTGACAGATGTATCTCTCTTATTTTTATAATTCCGCGCCACTTTTATATCTTAAATATAGAGAACAAATATTTGGACATGCAAACACAACAAATGACACGCAAAATTCCTTTTTGGCAATCGCTACGGGGCACATTAAGACACGTCCTAATGTGCCCTGTAAATTTTGTCCAATACCGCCCCAATCCTAACCTTGACAAGGAAAATGTAATATTTCATACTCTTTTCTCTTTTATTATGTCGTTGTATTTCGTTCATTACAACGGAAAACATATAATCATAACATAACATGCATAATGTTTGATGCATGTTTTCTCAGCGTTCCACAGTCGGCTAAATCAAGATTCTAGCGCGAATGAATTATAATCAGCAATGTTCATTAAATAATTTGTTTTAAATCTTAGTATAACTAGGTAGTATATAAAAGTAATTAAAAAAATAGAGGTTTTGAGTAATGAGATAAATTAAGTAATGAGATTGTTTTTTTTTTAATTTTTTTTATTCGATTAGAATTACAATTCAGATGTCTCCGCAATAACTTCCTAGGAAGCACACAGCCCTGGAAACTGTTCTTCCATTCCTCATAGCCGTGCTGGAGCTCATATACTGGAATAGCCTTCAGCTTGTCGGTTACAACCGTTTGACTGTTTTCTATGGTCTCAAAATGACGTCCCTTGGGGTAACTTTTTAACCCCGGGGAGAGAAAAAAGTCGCAAGGTCTCAATTCAGACGAATAAGGAGGCTGAGGACAGGAATATTTTTACAAGCTAAATACTCATCTAATTGTTCTTGATGTTTGGATTCAAATTTAACTCTTCTCTGATCATTCTTGTCGTCAACCAACGATCTGAACGCACAATATCCCGTATTTTATCGACATTTTCATTGGTTCTTGAAGATAAAAGGCTTCCACTACGTGGTTCATCTTCAATCAACTCTCTTCCATCTGAGAATGCCTTAAAGCACCGAAAAACCTGGTCTCTTGAAATAAAACTGTCTCCGTAGGCGTGTTGAAGTTTTGCAAAAGTATCCGTTGCGCTGTGCGCAAGTCTGAAGAAAAAACCTGCTAGCACATTTACAGAGGAATACCGTCAATCCAAAAATTTAGATTTTGATGAAACTTTGCAGGTTATTAGAATTACTTAAAGTAAAAAGATTGAATTTTTTACAACCCAAGTGCCCACGTTTAAGGTGTAGCACCCCTAAAACGAAAAGCCGCTCTTTGCTATTTGTCCCAATAGCTTGAAAACCGTTGGAAATAAAAACAATGTTTAAGACAATTTAACGACTGTAAGAGCACTAAAAGATAGCTGCAGTAGATAATGGAAATAAGTATATTAAAAAATAATAATAATTTTTGTTAAATCGAAAATTAATCACAAGAGAAAACGGAAGGTGGTATTGTTGTGTATTTTCTGCCACGCGTGGAAAAATGCCATTGGCGATGTTTTAGGTCATCATTTTCATAACATAGAAATTACATAATATCTTCCTCGTGTGATAGGTAGGTTTTAGAGTTCACAAGATAGTATCTATACATAAACAGAAACCGACTGACTTCATTCTTAATTAGGTATGTTTGCATTCAAAACAACAATAATTTATTCTAAATTCAGTCTAAACCAATTGTAAAAAAACATATAAATGAATGATTGAAGATTAGTACGTATTATTCCACTACCTGCAGATATCTGCATTTTTTTAATTCTCTAAGAATTTTTTGAATCACCAAGAAAAAAGTGCTGTTTCAAAGTACTACTATTAAAGCTCTAACATAAGGATGTTGTGTATTGTACCAGAAAAACTATTAATTTTAACACATTGAGCCCATAGAGACTTTTGATCGGTTGGTTATTGACAGCACAATATCAAAAATGGAGCCAATTTCACCGAGGGGTACTTCCCATAAAAATGTGCGGGATCCTTTAAGGTATACATTTATTTATATTTAAAGATTCGTATATACGGGGTGAGTCAGAAAGTAGGGCCAACAATAAACTGGAGATACTAGACACCAAAATATTATGATTGAGCTCATCATGATACCAATATCGCTGATTTAAGAGATACTGCGTGTTCAAAGTTTAAAGTTTATTCTGACATTTCTGAATAATTGAGAAAGTTATGATACAAAATTGATAGCTTTAGGTTAGTTTAGGTTTTTTTGGTGTGAGAATTACGAATTTTTAGCTCATTTTGACGTTGCTCCTAGAGGGCGCTGAGTTGAGCCATGTAAATAACTTACAAACCTATCGATTTAGACAACCTAAACAAGAGTACCTTTTCTCTGTATAATGAATGTTCTTTTAGATTCTCGACTTGTTTTACTCATGACTCAACAGATCTATAATCAGAATATATATATATATATATATATATATATATATATATATATATATATATATATATATATATAGATATATATATATATATATTTAAGTTTACCTAAATAATACGGTGAAACTAGCGCCCTCTAGGAGCAACGTCAAAATGAGCTAAATTCGTAATTCTCACACCAAAAAACCTAAAGCTATCCATTTTTTCCGATTTATACTATCATAACTTTCTCAATTATCGAGAAATTTCAGAATAAAATGTAAACTTTGAACACGCTGGAGCTCTTAAACCAGCAACATTGGTATAAGGCATATTGAGCCCAATCATAATATTTTGGTGTCTAGTATCCTTCAGTTTAGTTTTGGCCCATTCTTTCTGACTCACCTTGTATAACTTGTGAAAAAAGTTCTAACCTTGTATATAAATATCCGCATTCGTGTTTCGAATTAGTAAGCGCTTTCGTTGGATAAGTTATTACCCTGGTGATAACGTAATTCTCTTCAGATATCTTCCTAAGTGCATTATGAAGTAAAATAATAATTGTACGTATTATGAACGCAGACACTCGTGTATTACACATATGAGTGCAACAAGTTCTAAGAAATTCTTAATCTTATGCCTGCATTAAATTTGATCTTTAATGTTTTAATCGTACATGTAATATGCATTACCGGGTACTCTTTCATGCCGTCTTCTTTACATAATGAGCTTAAAGGATTCAGTGACTAGTTCGATTTTTATAGTAACTGGTGTACGTTAATAGGTGTTCTTGTAAAAAAATTATAGCAGTGCTGCTGCACCGAAGTACATGATGAGGTATTGCGACTGTTAGACCTTCGATTAGTTGCTCTCTTTTTTGCATTTCGTGATGAATTCCAATGTTATTAATAGAGCTTTTACATGCGCAAAACAGGTAGTGGTGGTCTTTCATGTATTGAGGTAGTTTTGATAATGATATCGACAAAGCAAGTTTCTATATAACGTCCGTTAGTATTTGAAATAGTTACTAATACAATTTTATGGTCCTTGAAGCGAATATTATTTATGGCAGTGGTTTTAGTTCCCAGTTTTGAAAAGTTGTGTGTATAAGAAAATCTACACTACTATGCATAATTACAAGATAGTTACATTTTTCATTACAAACATTTAATTTGTTGTCAGTTTCAAAAAACTAGCTCGTTGTAGTTTATATCAGGTATATATTAATAATCTAACTATATAAGAACCTGGTGTGACCACTTTTGGCCGTAATTATAGAGCAGATTTGCCTAGGTAAACTGCTGAACAATTTGAGAATGAAATCGTCCGATATAGTGTTCACTTCTCGTTTTAGAAGAGTGAAAAGCTTATTTTCATTAGTTGCCTGTTTCTCATGCCAGAGGTATTAATATTCATCCCTTTACAGTACGTAGAGGAATCATTACACTCGATTAAAGAAGGCCCAAGAGGTCGTGTTACTTACTAAAAGTAAACCAACGCGCAGACGGTAGTTTGTCAGAAGGGGTGAATGAAGTTTACGATACGTGATGATAGATAGGACACTGTCAAACATAGTGGTGGATCTATCCTTGTGTAAGGCTTCATTTCTTCAGAGGGAGTTGGTCCGCTAGTGAGAATTGAAGGATGTCTTAGAGGATAACGCATTTTAAATATTTTATACGAACATGCAATGCCTGCTGGGACACGACTTATTGGAGAGAACTTCATTTTCCAACAGGATAACAATCCCAAGCATAGCCTTCGAATCGTAAAAGCTTATTTAAATGGATTATCTGAGCAAAGCACATCCAAACAATGGTTTGGATGGATCTGGTCTCAGAGTCCAGATCTTAATATAATCAAAAACGTTTGGAATTACTTTGAAAAGGCAAAACAAAAGAGACAGGCAATTAATGCAAACGAGTTAATCACTGTTCTAGAACGAGATTGGAATAATGTACCGGCTGATTTCATTGCCAAATTGTTCAAAAATTTTTAGGCAAACTCAATACGCCCAAGGACGTACATAAGTATTACGTTCATCTTTAGCTGTTGTTGGAAAAAGGCAGTAATAATCAAAGCTCTTAAACATTTTGTACCTGACATAGTTAATTGTTTTATTTTTGATCACCTACTCAAAGAGGTGGAATTAAATAAAATCATCGAATTTATTCAAATTTTGGATGATTTATTATTGCGCAATTTTGAGTCAGGTCATGTATTTACACAAAATCCCTAACAACCGCAATATACAGACATGGCCTGCTTAATAGTTAATATTTTGTATATCGTAGTTTATATTCTGTTTGTTTTGAGATCCATGTAATTCGAAGATGTGTCTAACGGTCGAAAGCCGTTCCATCTGGCCGTCCAGTCGTGTTCACGTG
Organism: Aromia moschata; assembly: GCA_029963805.1. NCBI lineage: Eukaryota > Metazoa > Arthropoda > Insecta > Coleoptera > Cerambycidae > Aromia > Aromia moschata. The sequence goes on from JAPWTK010000042.1 coordinate 2,089,607, forward strand.
TTCACCGATGACCGAAATAAAATGTTAGTGATTCCGCGCGCAACCGTCCGTTCGACATGTGTGGGCCCCGATTCGCAAGAGACAAAGCCAATACGGCTACCTTGCACGATTGGCTCGACAATCAGTTCGAGGAAATGATCAACTATCATCGACAGAGTCTCTTATGCCATCTTTAACTCGCGTGTTTGCCGCTTACACAGGCCGTTTATGTCGGTCACGTGACTAGACACCCTGGGAGGTTGAGTGAGATAACAGCACAATGAAAATACACAGACACTCATTAAAAGAAAGTAATATTCAAACGAGTTTTTCTTACGGCATAACGTTTATTTATATTGCTACAATTTTCCGCACGAACACATAGGAGCACTAGTTACGTCTTTTGTAGAAACCCAGCTTTATTCTTCAGAAACCAGATCATCCTTATTGATCTGACAGTTGATAATGAATATCCTAGAATATTTGCATATACATTAATCACATTTTTCCTCCTGGACCACATTGCAAAGGATAACTACCGTCAGATAAGAATGAGAAAAATGCTTCCAAAATACAGACAAACTTCAACATGTGTTTTTGCAATTTGTAATGCAATGTTTTAGTGAAGTAAATGCTCATTAAACTGATCCATTATTATAGAATATTATAGAATGCTCGATGTTATCGAGTTTTGATTCCATGTCCTTACTGTTGGGTTAATTATAGAAACAAGGTGTGATTTCAGTTTTTGTTTAATTTCGATATTCCTGTTACATTAGTAGTCAATTTAATGTAATTGTGTATCAGTAATATATAGAAATAATTTTTACTTCCATTATAAACTGGTTGCTGAGGTGTCATTGTTCAAATGGTCCAAAATTACTGAGTGATTGGTTACCTATATGGCAAGATAATAAACGCCATTGATATTAATTCTGTATTAGGAGACATAACTATTTGTAAAATGACAGAGTTGTACTTAGGTTCAGAGTCTAACATAAAATAATCAAAAGAACTTATGCACAAAAATTCTGTGGCGGGTCATAGCCGCGCTGATGTACCTACTCAACGGGTGCATAAACGACTTGATATGGTATGGTAAAGAATTAGTAATATGTCAGTTCGACAGATTTTTAACCAAATTTCCCTATTGTTTGGTTACTAATGATTATATGAAGGCCATGCCAAGCCGTGGTTTGTATTCCAAAAAAGCCACGTCAAGCCGAAACGGGGTTACAGACCAAGTCCTGATTGGTCATATGACAAAGAAAATGTAGATGGAAGGGTCTTGGTTCTCTAAATATAGTCACTTTTGTAAAATTGGTGAAAAGGCACTTGCCTAAGTGAATATTTTTGTACTTCAAATGAAGGCGGATTGTTGACTTTTTTATTTTGAGCTGAGTAACACGCTATTTGAATAAACCGTAACAATTTACAACAATCACGGTACTTCTCTATCATCGCCCAATTTTGACTATACACTCTCGATAAAAAATGTATTACAAGGAACCTGCAATTATCCTAGAAAGTTGGCGCATCTAATGCAGATTCTAAAATGGTAATAAAAGTAAATGCTTTAATTGTTAAAAAAAAGATATTGCTGTTCAACCACGGGTTACCAATTTCGAGGTAATTTCTATATGTGTGAAACTCGATGTAAATTATTTGATTTTTCTGTGTTTTGTATGAAAACTATGTGAGTTTGATGTGGAAACTGTTCACAACTTCTTTTCACTTTTTTCATCATCAAATTTTCAAGAGTTTTTGTTGTGAAAACTGTTAGTTTTCCATTTTAGGAAAAGCCACTTACACATTGGAAGCAGCAGCTATCATATAGAAATATTATTAACGGCAGTACGTATCGAGACAACCCGTGCACATAAATTATTTTCGTGCAGTCCAGTTCCAGCGCGCTGACATTGTATGTGTGTAATCTCGGTTTCTTTACAACCGCGGGGTTTTTCTCTTTTTTACGGCCGCGATAGTTTTATCCCATTGACCATTGACAGCGTATGCGGTATTCAATGGGTGCTTAGCGTGGTCAACCGCAACCGAGCCTTATTTATTACATATTTTCTTCGTTTTAATCGTTTCGACATATTTGGAATATACCCCGAGATGCCTCAAAATAATTTATGGTACTAACGTTGTGAACCTGTGAACACTTTAACGACGACATTAAATTGAATATTAATGTATCCTTGTAATTATTTCATGCATTATGGGAACTGATTTATCGCCCGATCGGATGGGACATAAATTTATGGTTTTTAGAGGCGTCGGCCCGCAAGCGAATTTCGTCGAGTTGCCAATGCAATTATTACGAGGGAACGATTACATTTAGGGATAATAATGCACAAACATAGGGTGTAACGCGCTCTATAAGACAGTTCGAGTCCCGTATTGTACCAGTGAGGTAATCCACGTTTGTTTTTGCGCCAATAACCGCTTAGATAAGGCGATGAATAATTCGAGTCAATTGCATTCATATTCTTACTTGAAAGGATTCTTACATGACTCAAAAATCGAAAAAAAAAACTAAATGAAAAGCGACCGTAACAGTAAACTCCCATCTTCTATTAACCTAATATCGGCGCAGCATCCTGTGTAGAATGCGGAAGAAAGTCCTCGCCTTCTACCACACCAGCTCTTCTAACAATTCCCTGACTTAAAATTTATTAAACCAAGTTATCGATTAACTATTGTTTGCATGTCACTATTAATTCATTACACCTTTTCTAATTCACCTCGAGTGCACAAATTAACCAAGATTTGCGTAATCCGAAGAGAACCAGACAGCATTGAACATTACCCTACTTTTTTTTAATTCTTAGTGGTTCCATTTGCTGCTTTTGAAGATAAGAATTAAGCCATCATGAATATTCATGGAAAAAAAATGTACCTGAATTACGAACACCGCGTGCCTGGGAAGACGTCAGACCTAATTAAGTCGCAAATTACAATTAGATAGGAATTGCCCAGAATAGCCTTCGCACTGTTAATTCCTTTCTGTGCGATCTTTTTTGCTTATATGCTAGCCATTCAACAGATTACGAGGGACATTCGTTGGTTAAAATTAATTATTTTTCATAGGTACTCCAAATAAGTATACCAAAATGTATACCATATCCATAGGTATACCAAAAACCAATATTATTCTCAGCCAAATGATTTTGGTTATAACAAAGAAGTGATGAAGTTTTCAATAAGAGATAAATAACAGTAAAAGTATAGTACGTTCAGTTATGAGTTGCACCACCGTGATTGATTATTAACACACTCATTTACTCGGTGAAGGACATTCTGAATCAAATGATCAATGTCACCTTGGAGTATATTATTCCAAGCATCTTGTATGTGAGGCCGAATATCACTTCAGGGGGATGGGGTAATGACACCGTTTATTACCGATCATATCCCAGACGTATTCAATCAGCGAGACATCGGGGCAATGTGCAGGCCATGGAAGCACTTGTAGATGACCTTGTTCCAAAAACTGTGTCGTAACTCTTACCGTGTGAAGGCTAGCGTTATCTTGCTTGGAAAATGCTCACCCTTTTGCGTCCATCATGAGCCAACAAACATAATCGGGTCTCGTCGCTACTGACCACATAATGCCATTCTTGTGCCCGGTTAATTCGTTCATTACTCAATTTCAGCCTGCGAGCACGATGAATTGGCGTAAAGCGTGGGCATAGAAACGTCGGTAAGAATGTCCATAGTATCTTATTCATCGATATACGGACGCCACAGATACTCCTCATTTTAAAGTTTTCCTTCCAAAAATTTCCCACACCTCGTGTTGCATGCAAAACATGCATTTTTTTGCATGAAAATCACAATAAATACCAAAACGTTGAAATTTTTTTGTTGAAACTTTAATAATTTCTTTGCTATATTGTAAGTACATTTTATGTGAAAATTTCAGATAAATTGCTTAAGAGTGAATATACAATTGTAATTTTTTTATCAATTTTTTTTCTGACTTAAACGGTCCCTTAACTATCCAAAAATGATATCCAAAAGGTTTTATAAGGAGAAACTTATTTTAAGTGGTCCAAAAATTCGATTTTCCAAAGACGGTTTTAGTGCTGATTTACAGTATTTAGAGAAATTTTTTTAATGAAATTGCTTTTTAAATTTTTACATGTTATCAACTGTCAACCCTTATTAAATCTTTCAAATTTAGTCGCCAGATGGCCAGAAGTTTCAAAGTAAAAATTTCTATGATTTTGCAGTACTTTAAACTTTAAACGCGTTTTTATCAAAACCATGTTTTTGAAGTCAGGTGACACCGTAGCGCCTACAGTTTTGAACCGATTGACTTGAATTTTTAACTGTAGCTTCTTGACAACATTTTCTAGTCCAATATGTAGGATTTTTTTTGGATTAACTGAAATTTAAAAAAAATCATGATCGATTTTCAATTGATTTTTTTGGTCGAAAAAAATTGTTTTTGTAATGTTCACCATTTTTTTTAAAATAATATCAAAAATCCTACGTACTGGACTAGTTTTTTATATCAACATTCAGATTATATTTCGTTTTTTGTTCTAGATTGATAATTGTGGCCTGTGTGGTGTTGCCCGCGGAGGACCTTAAAAAAAAAGACGTTTTTTCCATCAATCATTGCGCCGCGATTTTTTTTTTAAATTATTTATATTTTTTTATTCTTTAAGACCTATATTAACATGTATGAAAACCCGTTTGTAAAAATATTCATTTATCTTTTTTTAAATAATATGTTAAAAATGACCCTTGATTTTGCCCTTACAAAGATATTTCCCCTTAACTAATTATGTGTGTTGTGGGTTTTATTGAAATCAGTATATTTCCTCCGTATTTTTTTTCATTAAAGAGCATTGGAATTGCAACTCTAATTTTCTTATAATAACTTGAAAACTAAATTTTTGTTCTTGAAAACTATATTTACCCTAATTACAATAATTATCTTACAACCCTCGTAGAATTGTCTCCTTCGTTGTTTTATATAAGGAAAGGCGGCTTGCTCGGTTCACAAAACACTAGAGACGACTAGAGTTAGGCTAGATCGAAGATCAAAGTTAGTGTCAAGTCAATTTCAACATAGCCTGTCACACGAAGAATAAAAAGGAAGTGACTCGTTGCGTATATCTTCATTTATCAAAAATATGCGACATACTCGAGACGAATTATGTCGCTACCACGCGACAGCTAGGGCACTTTGACTCACTCTAGCGTTGCTGAGTTCTAGATACATTAAAGTGGCCGTTTCCTTTTAGTTTGCTCTGACCAAATATTTAAGCAAAGTACTGGAACGAAGTAAAATAGAGACGTATAGAACAAAAAGTGACAGAAGCAAGCAAAAAAAGAATTTCCTAAATGCTATAAATATATTACTAATACGTATACATATAAAGACATTATTACATTTTAATTGTATTATTGAATATAAAGATATTATTAATATGAAAATAAATTGACCGCCAAATTAAGACTAAGGTACGCTTTTAGATGAGCGTCTTTTGCGTTATGTTTGTGATTTTTGAAAACGTTTTGAAAATTCCGGTAGCATATAGGGTTGGTTTTCATGCCCCTATATCGCTTCGTTGTGGCTTAAGGGGTTCACCGTTCACACCCCAAAAACCAGTTCCATGCCAAAATTTGAGTCCACAGGATTCTGGCGGCAATTCAGGGACATACAGGAAGCACTGAGAAGGACGTTGGCGGGTAAAAGCATCCCAAGCTATCCTGGGACACACTAGGACTTCCTGAACAAATCCTGAACGTTTGGTCGGTGTCCTATCCTTTCAACCGTTTTCTAGCCCCCCGTGAGCCACCTCTCTGCAATTTATTTTTCTTGCTCTAACCTCTTTATGGGCGCTTTTTATTCAACTTACTCCCCACAAATTTGATAAAATCGTAATATGCATCTTTCATCAGCATCCTTCTCTTTTCATATTGTAGATCCCTGAATTGCCTCCAGAATCCTGTGCACTCAAATTTCGACATGAGGTTGGTTCATGGAGCGTGGACGGCGAACTTCTTGTCACAACGTAGCGACTTCCGGGTATAAAGACCAACCCTACAGACTACCGAAATTTTCAAATCGCAAGTGTCTATTTTGTATTACCACATAAAAAGAGACACTAACAACTAACATACGAGTATACCTAATCATCATTATCAATATTTAATTATTTGTAGTAATTTTGGTCGACATCTATTAATAGTCCAGTCTGTGAGCTGGGAGACTAAGTTTGGTGCAGCTACTCTAATTCAAAAATTTTTTTTGCATCATGTTCTATGAACCTCTAAGGTCATTCGTGACTATCAACCAACTTGGCAAACCCCCTCAGACCACCCCTATACTATAAAACACACCCCATTCTCACCCTCGTTTTTAGAGTGGTATTGAATTTTCGAAAAAATGACAATTAAGCATCGAAAGTGGGTTCTAGGAGGTTTTTTCGGTCGCTGATCATGAATCCGATGTAATTTTCCCGGAAAATTCATGCCACGGCCGGGAAAACTGGAAAATTTGGTCACTTTTGCGGATTTAATCATTGTACGTCATAAATATATCCAGCAGCGTATAATGATAACGAATAATGAAAAATAATGTAAATTTTCTGGAAAACTGAAAATTTTCCGGAAAACCTGGAGAGACAATTTTTCAATTTTATGAAAATGATCATGTGATAAGTCGCCATAGGGATTTCTTGGGGCGCTGATCATGAATCCGATGTTACTTTCCCGGAAAAATCATGCCACGGCCGGGAAAATTGGAAAATTGGATCACTTTTGCGAAAATTGAATCATTGTTCACGCGATTTGCGTTTTTTACGTTAAAAAGATTTCCAGCAGCGTATAATGATAACGCATAACGAAAACCCATGTAAATTTTCTGGAAAACTATGAAAATTTTCCGCAAAACCTGGAAAGACAATTTTTCAATTTTATGAAAATGATCGTGTGATAAGTATCAATAGGGGTTTTTTTGGGGCGCTGATCATGAATCCGATTTCACTTTCCCGAAAAAATTCATGCTTTCAAATTTTCAAATTCAAACTTTTTTGAAATACCTTCATTTTATCATTAATTAAATGTTAATTTCAGCAATTTATGACATAACATTCTCAATCAGCGCCCAAAAAAAAAAACCAATAGCGACATATCACACAATCATTTCGATAAACTTGAAAAATTGTCTTTCCAGGTTTTCCGGAAAATATTCATAGTTTTCCAGAAAATTTACATGGTTTTTCGTTATGCGTTATCATTATACACTGCTGGATATCTTTATGAGGTAAAAAAACGCAAATCGCGCGAACAATGATTCAATTTTCGCAAAAGTGACACAATTTTCCAGTTTTCCCGGACGTGACATGAAATTTCCGGGACAATGACATCGGTGAGAATGGGACATGAGGGTGAGAATGGGGTGTGTTTTATAGTATAGGTCTGAGGGGGTTTGACAAGTTGGTGGATAGTCACGAATGACCTTGGAGGTTCATAGAACAAGATTTTTTTGAATTCGAGTAGCTACACCAAACTTATTTAGTTGGCCTAATTCCCCGGCTCACAGACTGGATTATAAAAACAGTTTTAAATTATAGGAATGGAATATACTCATTGGTATTTTCTTTGTTCATAACTTTTGTTAGAGGCAACAAAATTTAGAAATTGATGTCACTTGACCAGAATAAAAAAATCTAACCAAGCAAAAATAAACATCCTTATTAGTCACTTAAGTCTGCCAAATGTGTTTGTCTTGCTTACAGTTTTTGAGAAAATTGAGTTTGATACGTCGCGGGCCACACTATTTAAACAAATTGTTTGACTTATTTAAAAGATATTACTAACTATATTTTTACAGTTTTAATGGGGATTTGTACATTTACAAGTTTTGACACAATGTCACACCCGTCTTCTATACAACATTGGAATCTTATATCCGTATCCACACAACCAAAGTCGGAATTAGAAACATATACAAGTTTTATTTATTTATTTATTTAATTTTACTTTAATAATAAACTCTAATAATTTGTACTTCCTACGGTACAGCAACTGAATTACTGTTGTTTGACATAACATACCCAACTGACCTTCTGTGGTTTCAGTTATAAACTCATAAACAGTTAATTATCAATCGGATAACAGATTCCCAATGAGCGTCTGTATATTTGTGTCAAGACTCAATAACCATAGACCCACATTTTCAGGAAATTATAATGCTAATCGGTACACAAAGCAGTTGAACACCTTCTGTGGATATTCAATTAGGATACTCCATTTGCCAGATGTCGCTACCGATGCTATTATTCGATTTAATTCAGAGAGACCATTGAAGTTCAACGGTTAATTCGGAAAAGACGAACAGCAGCAATTGCTTAGCGAGAAAAATATGACTAAAGAAAATGCATGTTATTGTTAAGATGCTATATAAGAAATAATGAGATATACATGCGTATAATAGAGAATGTGCAATAAAGACTTGGAAAATAGGTTTAACCAGGAAATAGTAATATATTTAAGAAATGTTATTTTCATCTAGTTCTTATATTGGACAGTAAGAAGTAGGTGTAGTAATATGTTTTATTGTGCAGCAGATCTATTTTCTTCGACACATTTTTATTTGATAGATGTAGTTGAAAATAATTACAAATAACTAATAAAAAGTTAGTTATATATAATAGTTTTGAGTTAATTTTATAAGAGAAAGGAAAAATGTTTTATATTTTATCTCTGCCAAATTAACCAGATTTAAACTCTAGTAAATCGGTTAAAAGTTATGCATCAGTGTACTTAAGAATGACAGAAAAACCTCTTAATTCAGACTTAGTAGGTTTATACTTTTAAGATAACTTGATGGTCAATTAACTTACATTAAATTTGTGAGCTTCTTCAACAGATTAATAAGCTGACAAATTATGAGCTGTATTAGTCTTAAATTTAAATGAAGAGTTATGACCTAGTGTACTTTAAAAGACAACTCCATTTAAAATAACGGTGTCATCAACGTTGTGTGGCAAAATATTTATGTATATAAAATATGATGAGATTTTACACTTTAAGATATGATATGTAGTAAATACACAGATTCTGAAGTGCTTCATTATTTGTAAATATTGTATAAGATAGAGTATTAGACCAAAAATAAATATAAAAACAAGACTGTCTAACAGGAAGATTATTATCTTGTATTATCATCTTGCGGTTAACTTTTAATGAAAAGTTGACAACGTTTTCATGTATATATCTACTTGAAATTTTCTCATTTTAATTAATATGTACATACACATGTATTGAAGAACCTTTATCTACGATTTACATGAGAAGACCTTACTTTTTATACCATTCATTTTGAACGATTTCAGTTACGTTATGATTTGAGTGGTGAATTCACTTTGCATTACTATTGTTTTAACATGAGATCATTATTTACTTATTATTAGGTTAGGTTAAGATGCCACTAATGCGGTAATAATTTTTGATATTTTTATATGAATGATAATATTTGTAATGAGTTCAGATAACATAACTGATGATGTAATGTGAACTCATTACACCACTGGTGCTGTAATAATTTTTAACAAATTGTGTCAAAAATATGGGCAATGACAGAACACGCCTTTTTCAAATATAAAAAATATATAGATTTTTGTATTTCAAAAATCGTAGATAAAATGTGCATTACACGTGTGGTAAAGCTTTTTACTACACTTCTGTGATTACTACTCGGTCTACGACTTTGTTTTTAGCAGTATTCTCCATTCCATATAATAACATCGCTCACATCGTAGTAATAACGTGAATAACTATTACACAGCTTCACAAAAAAAAAAAATAAATAAAAAAAATACCTCCGGAGTCTGAGTAGGTGTACTATATGTTTTTGGGGACGCTGAATCCGAATCCGATGTCCATTTAACTCCATGTCATAAGGATTCTTCATAACCTCAAAAAAACTGCTTAATAATGAAATGTCTCGATAACTCTAGCTCTATAACTCCATGAAAATTGAAAACCATAAAAAATAAAACCCCACACACCTTAAACCTTCAACATCTTTCCCCCACAACCCCATAACCTAATAACCCTATAACCCAATAACCCAGAAAATGAGTAAAAACGACACTTGTGAGTGTCTTAGCCCTGACGCTTCGTGTCTGCGAGCTAGATGTAGTAATTGAGACCTAAAACTACATTCCTATCGATTCTACAACACCTTAACCCCATAACCTATTAACAAAAATGAACTTAAAATTTGCAACCACTCCTTTGATACATCACATAAACCAGGAACCAACAGGTACAGTGAAAATGTCGGTTTGGTGTAAGAAGATCACAATTAGAGGTCCATTTAAAAATAATACTGCTTTGTAGTCCATGCGAAATGGGTATTACTCCGAATTGGCGCATTCTTGCACCAAATCGAATTATTTTTTCGCATGTTTGCAATCCAGGGCACCTCCACGTGGTTGACGGTGGGCAACGGAGCTGATCCGTGATCCGGCAGAGACCCCGGATAATGGTGTTTATGCCGTCATGGCAAACATGCGGAAACATTTTACGATGCAGGGAGTCGGATACCGGATAGTCGGATATTAGGTTATGGTATATGATTAATAGGTTATGTGGTTAAGGTGTTGTAGAATGGATAGAAATGTAGTTTTAGGTCTCAATTACTACATCTAGCTCGTAGACACGAAGCGTCAGGGCTAAGACACTCACAAGTGTCGTTTTTACTCATTTTCTGGGTTACGGGGTTATAGGGTTATTAGGTTATGGGGTTGTGGCGTTGTGGGGGAAAGATGTTAAAGAATTAAGGTGTGTGGGGTTTTATTTTTTATGGTTTTCAATTTTCATGGAGTTATAGAGCTAGAGTTATCGATACATTTCATTATTAAGCAGTTTTTTGAGGTTATGAAAAACCCTTATGACATGGAATTAAATAGACATCAAATTCGGATTCAGCGTCCCCAAAACCATATAGTACACCTACTCAGACCCCGGAGGTATTTTTTTTTATTTTTTTTTTGTGGAGCTGTGATCCACTTATGTATAATGTATCATTTTAATAAGAGAAAAGTGTAATTTTTCGAGCACAAAAAATTATATTTTATTGACAATTATGGTCGAATTGTTTTTTTATTCCCTAATCTTTTAAATCATTGTCCTACAGTGCTGTGAATTTTTTGGTACCTAGGCGTGATCAAGCAATACTATTTGAGAAATGGCATATATCCGATATAGCTAAAGCAGGTATTACCATATAAGCATGAAACTGAAATTTGTGAAACATGTCCATTACAAATGAATATATTTTATAAACATATTAACATTTTTATTTTTTAAACATTACATACAACATTTTATAAACATACTAACAAGCATATTTTTTAAATTCATTGAAGAAAAATTTACATTTTCTAGTTTATTCTGAGCTTGCAGCCGTTTGGATGCAGCTGTTTGATGGATGCAAGAATATTTTTTAGAAATAGCCAGTCATAATTTTGCCAATAACTCAAAATCGCACTTTCGTGCCATAAACTTTAACCTCACGATATATTTTAGGAACCAAGAGGACCTCGTAGATAATGCACTGAAGAGAATATGGTATTACATCAAAATAACAATGATTTATTTACTTGCAGCAATCAGTCTGTTTTGACATGGGTAATTTGAAATGTAACATTTTTCCAGCTTGTTTACAAAACGACATAAAAATAAACGGCTAATGATAACATTTTTACAGTTTCGTGATAACATTTATATGCCGGATCAAGTAGTGCTGCTTATTCTATTTTTTATATATGTAGTTTGCATCGACCGCAATACAGTTACAGTGTGCGCTACTTTTGAATCAAAATAAAAAAGGTTATTGTCACGTTCGCATTCAGCACTTTATCTTGAAGGATCTCTTTATGTAAAAATAATATACTTTAAAATAAATAAGAGACAATAATTGTAATGTTAGGATGCTGGATATTTTGTAAAAGTTGTTCATTAAATAGTTTCACACATATATTTTTGTCCCCAATAGTCTGTCCCAATGAGTATTAAGAATATTTGCAATAATTTTTAATAACAAATGTAGATATTTCTCATTGTGTCATATTCAACATAACTTCAGGAAAAATGTACATAATTCCCATTCACTGTCATTCGTCGTTAAAAATCGCAGGTTTTGATTTCGACCTAATTAGGTCTTATCAGTGCTATACATCTGATGACGAACAACAACAAATGGTATTAGCACGGGGGTGAAACTAGCATTCACGACCTCGCAACACGCTATCAGTGCAATGTTGCCAGATGCACCTTAAGTCGTAATAATTTCAGCAACACTCTGACGCGATATTTCGTTATGTTAGATATATCCCCTTACATGCATTAAATAAAGTAAAGTAAGTCAAACTAGACATTTTGATTAATAATAATTACAATAATAATACTTTTCAGAGATTAAATAATTGACTTTGAAGTTGGCATATTTTTTATAATTCCCCAAATCTGGGGAAAAATTATAAATAACGAAATGGCCGCGTGGTATCGGTGGCGGCAATCCCATAGGTCTATTTGCCTAGGCGATCCATATCCAATAGAAACGCGGCATTTTAATTTAAACTTTGATTGTTGTTGTTTTAGGAAGCGTCCCTAATGGGAAATTTTGATTCGCATCAAATTATTTTGTGCATTATTTTGTGATAAAACTATTATTTCTTTTGTGATTGGCATTTAAGGATATAATATAAATTATTCTACTTATTGGTAAGTAAATACTGTGCTTAAATTACTTATCTAACCTATAAATGATTAGTATATTACAAGAACATAATAAGATGTGCATGAAAAGAATAAAGAGATACGTGTAATTTAATTAATTCTTAGGTTTAGCAAAGTTCTTTCTAGTTTACTGTTAATATGAAATAGTCTTGTAAATGAGCTTGTGTACATATTAAATAATAGAAGTTTCTCAGCGTTTGAACTTTAAAATGGTAATAAAATATTATGTGTTTTTAGAGTGTTCTTCACTGTATAGAGCCATGCAACAACAAGCGTTCTACTTCATCAGTAGGAAGTATGTTCACGATGTCCAGCAGGTATGTCCAAGTTAATACAACTATTTAATACAACCTATCTCGATGTCAAAATTTTCTTATTTTAATCTCCTTTGACTTATTTTGTTTTCAAATAATTTTTGTTTACTATGTCAATATGTCTTGATAATGTATTGTTTTAAATGTTTATAATTGTAGAAATAAATAATTTCAAGCAAATTGTTTTTATTTATTCCACCTTGAATGATAAAATCATAAAGTGGGGTATGGTTACAAATCAATTTTTTATGCAGCAACAACGAGTTTGCTGTATGAAAAATTGAATTGTAAAATGAAGTTGGCGATGCCAATTCACGGCTACGCATTTCGATTGAGCGTCGCGCATGCGCATTATGAAAAACTGGCCACCGGTACATATGGTGGCCCCGATGCGTGTTTACCTCCTTATCTATGGAGATTGCCCTTCTTCTATTTAGATGTTTTGTGGGTATTAGTTTATTATTTCAATTTTGCTTATTCTCTCGCCAGGAGAATACACCGGTGACATATAGGGACTGCCCTCTAGTGTATCTAAATAGTTCTCAACGTATTCCGATAGGATTCGCAACCGCAAGCATTAGACGTCGTTCCCAGGAGCACACCACTAACGGGAGATCCGTTAAACGAAAGTAGAATGTGAATAATGAGGTATTTAATGGAAGTTGAATATATACTTTTCCATTTAATGAAACACTGAATTTTCTTTTTTTGCCGGCAACTCCCTTTCTGCCTTATTTGTGAACATGAGATGGAGGAAATCTCATCTAGAGATGTTACTGATGCTGAATAAAACCACTAATAAAATGACAATAGAAAGGAGTTTTACATTGCATTAGCAATTATTGTTTCACTCAATTTTGTATGTTTTATTTCACAGTCATCATTTTTGTATTGTCGCCTTATTAGTATGTTTTATAACATCGATTAAATTGACTTACATAGTTTCGTGTTCTTGTTTATTATTTATTTTTATTCTCGATGTTTTTTTTTTAGATTTCGTACTTTATTATATATTTTTAACTTATTATTTAATATGAACCTAATTAACCTTTCAGTTAAAGTCGACCGAACTAAATTTGACACATGTCGTTCCCGAACGTAGGTACTTTCAATTTTCATCAGGAAAATTTGCTGTCATTAAAAATGCAGCACTAGACTACATAAAGATGCAAGACAATAGTCTCATTTTGATGATTTCCTCCATTCTCCTATGCCGAACAAAATTATTATTATATCATCATTATTATATCTTGACAGGAGAGGTTCCTTGTATATCAATTCTATAAACACTGTTATTCCGCAATAACAAAAATAGTAATAATAATAGTTTTTTGTCACTTGTGTTGATAACTCTTAGGTAATTGTAGAAGTTTTTCTGGGTTTATATGGTTTTAAATAGTTACAATTCCAGTATTTCAGAGAAATATCAAACACCTAATCAAATTAATTGAATAAAAAAACTGATTTTAGAAATTATCGGTCCACATACATATACATATATGTAACTGAACAACCAGACAAAAATAGGATATATTTAAGAAAAAAAATAGACATTGTTATTGTCTAGGTCCTCGCATATCAGCAATGTGTTTGGTATAGACATCTTATACACAACATAGATTATTATTAATATTCATCGCAACAAAACAATCATTTAGATATTTTGAATATTATCGATTTGTTATATTATAAATAATTCAGATTGTAAAATTTTAGGGAGTTCTCGATTATTGATAAGAAAGGTTTATGGTAGATTACACGTGCGCGTCCAAATTCAACTAAGGTTAAGGTCAGCTTGTGAAATGTTATATCAAAAGTCCGCAACTACTCTTTGATTCCCAGATACAAAGCCTAACCAGATAAGCGAAGAAACTTATAAGTATTTACACATTGCAAGTATTAAAATTATTTATCTCTAGACTTTATTTCATTGCACGTTTTTAAGACAAAGTTTTTTACTGTCTATTCCTCACCATTTCAGTTTCTTTATGATGTTTGCACAATGTGATAATTAAAGAAAATAATAGAATTGATGATTCCCTTGTTTTTTACCTTCAATTTCCTCAAAATGTTTGAACAGATGTTTTGTTCTTCCCCAAAAATTTTCCCACATTTTTGTTCATTGGATCTACCTCATAGTAGGGATCCTGCATCACAGTAGATACGTCAACAGAACTGCATGTTCAGCCGTTCGATTTTAGATGCCCACACTGGGATACTAACCATTTGTTCTATGACGGGGCCATATTTAGGTTAGTCTAGGCAAACCACTGAATATTTCCACTCCGTAAAGGATCGTATTCCGGATTATCTTGGTGATTTCTGACGGTGTCCGCTAAAGGCAGGAATACTTCCCGCCGCGTGCCACTCTAGAAACTCGATGGTCATTATTCAAATTTATTTAAACATTACGAGTCCGCCCCTGTCGTGCAACAAAAGGTTAAAAGCACTGTGCATAATGTCCTGTAATAAATAAACTACCCAAAGTTAAATTACGTGAAAAAAAGCTCTTGTTTTTTTGCTTATCCTTCTTCGAAACGTTGAAGTTTCATCGCATAC
The DNA here is from genome assembly GCA_029963805.1 of Aromia moschata. Classification (NCBI taxonomy): domain Eukaryota; kingdom Metazoa; phylum Arthropoda; class Insecta; order Coleoptera; family Cerambycidae; genus Aromia; species Aromia moschata. The sequence goes on from JAPWTK010000042.1 coordinate 2,105,233, forward strand.
TGTCGGTACCCGGTTATTCGACGCCTATGATATGTTACGACTCACTCGTTCTGCTCTTTTTCGCCATTCCTTCCATCCGTAGACTGGTACCAAAGTAGCACCTGCGTATACGTATATTAATATGATCTATATAACCACTCAATATATTTTTTTATTACGGCATCTCACAGTCGAATCAATACGTTATATTAATTACATTCGGCGCATATAGAGGTTGATTAACGATGTGAATAAAGCGGAATTTAGTAGATTACCTTCGTATATATTCCTTACAGTTCATCAAATATTACGTAAAACCAAGACGATGAAATATGCCTAAGGGAAACATATCGAGCAAGGTAATGTTTTTAAGAAATTTATGGCTAACTGAATTTATTATAGTTGAGTCCCTGTCTTTTCTGTCGCCTCTCAGGTGTTCTCAAGTAGCCACATATTGTCTGAATATATCCGAATATATTCGGTTTGACGATCATGTTGCATCACGAAAGATACCTCGGAGTATGTAGAAAGGATTATAGAATAACAAGGATTAATCTTGTTTCTTTCGGAGATATTCAGATGATATTATGATCCTACAGACATGTATTATGGATGCCATAAATAACTCTTACGATACATTAATTAACTAGGATACAATTATGTATTAGTAGGTACAAATTATTAACAATATATAATTTTAGGTGGGTATGACCAGAATGGTAAAAGCACATGTAAAATAATGAAGTCGGCCTAACTGAAGCGAGTAATAATAATACATTTTGCGAACTAGTCATTTTATCATTCTATCATTATATCCACGTTCCCTTTTGTATCTGTATAAAAATTTCAATATACTCCTATAGTCACCTGTTATAGGTATGTATATGTAATATTCATCTAGTTATCCTCTTATTACATTAGATGAGTATGTACGTACTCCACCTGTTGCATTCCTGGCAAAAGTGCTTTACAATTGGTTTTGGTTTGAGTATTTAACACTGAAGTGGCATTGACCTACTCCCAACTGGTTCTTACACACATTCAGTGCCTTGTGAATATTTGTTATTATTATTATCAATATTTACTTATATCTTTGTAAGGATTTAGATAGTGAAATATATAAAGAAATTCTTAAATCAACAAAGTATTACTGACAGTACCCAGAATACAAATAGAAATCTAAATTTAATTAAAAAAGTGATTGGCTGTTGACATTAAAAAACACTGCTTAAAGTATAAATATTTTTTCATACATTTTTTCAAGAACAGAAATGTTTAAATATTAATCATAATATTTCAGTTTTAAAGCGTTTATCAATTATCTGGTGTAAGAAAAAGAGGATTTTACCTACCTACTTCCATATAGAAATTCCTTTGTTAATTTTAGTGTGTGTCTCATATTATACGGTATCTCTAAGTTAGGGTTTCGAGGAGGGAATTTTTTTTCTCATTATAACGAAAAAAAGTAATTCTTGAAGAACATTTTGCTTTTGTGTTTGTTTAAGAAATTAAAAATTCATAATAATTAAGATGTGAAGAGCAAATTGATTTTACTTTTAAAAATCTTAATATCACAACAAAATGATCCTGAAAATGAAGTCGTTTTTGATGTTTAAACATTCGGAAATTGTTCATTACATTCCTGAATAACCTGGCGAAAATGTATCCATAGCACCGCAATAGGTGTTTTTTTTTTGCTATAACGTCAAATTAAATTAATCAACTCAGATATCACTGGCACAGCTCACAGTCATGACTCCAGTGCTCTGTTATTAAAATAGGTATATATGTATGTATATATGTCTGTTATTGTATTGTTTTGTAATGTTTAAAATAAAGGTAGTTTACTATTTATTATTTACGATATTTCGATTTTTTAAACACCCATACATATGATATTAAAATAATCATCGTTAACCTCATTCTAATAACAAACTTCTTGCCAAGAATGACTTTTTTTCGGTAAAATTCAGAACATTCGCTAGGTATTAAAAACCCGTATCAAATTAAATAAATAGTAGAAATTCTGTTTAACAACCTAATACAGGATTTATATCAAAAGTAATGAAACTCATTTTTTCCTCACGCGACTGTACTTTCCAGCACGCTCGCAGCTGGCGGGTTTGATGGTGCGGAATCTAAAGGTGCGGATAGACCCGCGAGCTACTCGCGACAAATTTCGCGCGCGAATTCCCTTTCTTGTCTAAGTTTCGACACTTAGCAATGTAATATTGTGGGAAGCAGTGAGTTTTTGCAAGTTTACATTGTATTTAATTATCGGCAACTTAAGCGCCACCGCTCTGGATGGGTCAGTCCCTAGAATTTTTCAGTTTCCCATATTATTTTGCGTCTGCAACCAATTGTTTGGGCTTATATTATTAATAAATATAGTAAAAGAAGAAAATCGGACCTTGGGTGAAGACTGGTCTTTAGTGTACAAAATCTGCTCGTTAAAACAAAAAAAAATATTATGTAGCGGTGGCGAACACGCTCAGAAGTGCGCAGGACCTAAATTCAATTGGGCAAGCAGTGCAATTTGTGAAACTCACTTGTCGGTGAAATTCGCCAGTGCTCGAACAAGGCGATTGACATGTCCCATTTGTCTATATAATTATAGAGTTTATGTGGAAACTACAATGGCACCTCGCGTTGAGGTCTTGCTTGCTGCCAGCCTTCTTCATAATAAATAATTTTTTATTATGAGTCCACACCTTCCGTCCGATTACCGCACTGTTGCTGTACTAGTTAAGGAGTGTCGCGACACTGCTTACATTAGCGACAGCAGCTTCGTGGCCGAGCAGCAGTCTAAAGTGCTAAGTTTCGCCAGAACGGGATTGGTCTCTGCACCCTTGTTTGGGCGCGCCGCCTTCCTGCGATAAAACTCGGCCGAAGTCCCGACCTGCAGATTCAAAAAAAAAATGACACAAAGAGTCAACCGAGTGAGGCCAGCCATCGCCGCCGGTTGGGGGGTTTACCCCAACAATTCTTTCCCCCCCCCCCCCCTTTTTTGGGGGGGGCCCCCCCCCCCCCGCCGGGCCACCCCCCCTTTTTCCCCCCCCCCCCCCCCCCCAGACGTTTTTCTTTTTCCAAAACTTAAAACCACCCTCAAAGGGCGCTGCCACGGGACCCTTGACGCCGTCAAAGCGGCTACGACGCGAACTTTAACAGACATTCCGGAAGCCGCCTAAAAAGCCGCCTTCGAATCGTGGAAACATCGCTGGCAAAAGTGTGTGGATGGCCACGGGACTTACTTTGAAGAGTATTAATGATTTATAATGATATTCACAATAAATTATTGTTTACAAAGTTAGTGTCATTACTTTTTATACAAACCATGTAGTGTTCCAGAAGAAACTCTATAATACGGTTATATCTACATTCTACAAAAAAAGTAATACAGAAGTTGCTTCCCGGCTATATTAAATTAAGTAATAACAGTAAAAGCACAATAAAGAGCAATACTTTGCAATTTGCACGCCGTTAAAGCCCATTTTGTGTGATGGTTTTTTTTTTTTTTGTAATACACGCAGTTCGTATTTACCATCGCGGTGGTCTCTAGCTGTGAGTTTTGATTACTTCTACTTCATGAATGGGCGAAAGGAAACCAGTGTAATTACCGTTTGTACGCATACAGGTGCAATTTCGTCAATAATTTTCGAAACAAAAACCTCGCGCAGCATCTCCCATTACCCAATAATTGAAAACAAATTATGTAAATAACACTGAAATTTACAAAGGAAATGGTAATTTGGGCAATTACACTTACGATTGACGAGTGACACTACTTTGTTTTCTTTCTCGCGATCCTGCATGCGGCGAGTGTACAGATAAACAGTCAATATTTGTAATTACTACGGTCAGCGTACGCTTCACCAGAGATTCAGCTTTTGCTGAGGTAAATGTTGTCGAAATAAATGGGGATTTTAAGTGTTTTTATAGAATTTTCAATCTCCTCTGAAACATTGTGATTAAGAGGGTATTCTAGTCTACAAATTTGAAAAAAATCGAAATTTTTTTTGTTTCATATTTCCAAAGTTTAGACATTCAAGATGTGTCCTTAAAAGGATTTTTCAAAATTTCAATTATTTTATGAGTTACAGCCATTTTTGTGACGCGGCATCGGCTCCGGTCCGACCGGAACAAATGAACAATAGACGGTAGACGCTGCCAGAGTAGGTACTTACGAAACACGAAACGTATTTAGTCGGAATCTTTTCGTCTTAGAATTTATTTCAAATTAGTTTTGAGCCAGCCCTCAAGCAACGTGGACGTGCTAACTGAGTAAAATTGCCGGAAACTTGTCTCAAAACTTTAAACGCGTTTTTCTCAAAACTACTTTTTTCGAGTTGGTGTGCACGATATCTCAAGTTCTAATGAACCGATTCTAATGGTCTAATGAACTAAGTTCTAATGAACGCACATATCAAAATTTTTAGTTTTACTATTTTTAAAAAAAATCGGAATTGTTAAATAAACATGCAAAACAATTTTTTTTTTTCAAACTGCCGCCATTTTATGAAAAAAATGTTTTTGACTTTTCCAAGGTTCGAGCTATAGGGGCATCTATACTAATTAAGAATCCGTTCGGCTTTTTTTGTTTCCGTTGACCAGAAGGGTTGAAATCATGCACGCCAGGACACCCCTTTTTTTGGACCCCCCTACTTTGCCAGCTCATAACTTTGTCAATTTTGAGTCTTTTTTTCAGTTAATTTTTTATGTTATTTTAAAATATCAATAAACAAATGATAAAAAAATGGATAGTGAAAATATTTTTTGTTTCGTTTGTACAGAGCTTCAAAAACCGCCCGAAATGCATGCCTCTAGACTAGAATACCCCCTTAAGGGGCTGTGCTTGTTATATACGCAGCTATACGTTACCAAAATTCTCACATTGAGGAGATATATGCGAACAAAATATGCAAATAACCATTACGGTGCATTAACAAAAGAGATATACATATTATGATGCATCTTGTCACATACTATATACTTTGATGTATATTATTGCAACTCATTTTTGTTATAAATAACTTTTATTATTCCACTATAAAATTCGTAACTGGCACGGCGTCTAGATTTTGTGTCGATGTCTACTGATGACGACTGAATTCTAGGAGGTCAAAGCATTGGAGTAAATGTATGGAGTATAGTAGAAAATATATACTCATGACGCATAATTCGTCATCAATAAGAAAGTATTTTGGGGGCTTTAATTAATACTAGAATGTCAACTTTGTAAGCTAGTTTGGATCTGTTTGGATAAGCTTTATCCAGCTATTATTATAACCTTTATCATTAAGTATACAGCAAGCTATGTTACATATACAATTATATATACAGTATAAGTTGTGTATACAGTAGATATTACTATAGTACATTTCTATATCGAAATTAGGTGAAATTACTTATAACAGACAACTGCTCGCTTGTCAGCCCTCCCACCAGTGGAATTGAGACTCGCGATTGGAAGAGAGACATTCACTAATCAATACCTATCCGTTCTATAATGTAGGTAGTAACCTAAACAGTACTGTATCCGGAAGATATTTCAATTTTGTCAGAAGGGAACAAGAGTCGTTTAGTAAATGGATTATTTATGTTATTTATTTCAACTGAGTTTGAATTTTTTTTTATTAACAAGGTCTTCCTATGTACTAATTTTCTCATGTCATATGAAAAATAAAATTCTAGTACGAATTCTAGAAATAGTAGGCGTCTCTGAAGTAACGCTTTACGCAGAATTTGAATCTGGCCTCATAATTTATGGCCATCGTGTCAATATTTTGAGATATTTAAGGTTATGAGCAAAAACTTTTTTTTTGGCTATATTTGAAGTCATATATAATATAAAAAATGTTTGGCTCATTTCTGGAAAATGTGTCGTCTACTGGATACCACATTTTTCTTTCAAAATGAGTTCTTGGTTGCCCTTTTAGTTATGGCCTTTTAAAGATTAATGAATTTGAATACAATGAGTTACCAAATGAACATGAAAATTTAAAATTCTTCTAATCATCCGATTTTAACGAAATATGGTACACAATGGTTTAAATTAAGATTTAGATGACATGAAAATCGTTTCAAATTCTGATTTTTTTTAACCGTTGTCAAACAGCTTTCAAGACCCCCCAATCTGAAGACCTGTGTTATGCATTCACATTGATTAATGTATTAAGATGTCAATAACTAGTACATCTACGAGTCTCAAATGGAAGAAAGGATCGTTACAACATACCCGTCGACAGTGGCGGCTCGTGCTCAAAAAATATACTTGTAAGAAATATGACACAACTTAAGATTTTAGTGTTTTAAGGTCGACTCTGAAATTTAGACATTTTAAGACTCTTAAAAAATAATTATAAACTATGTAAAAATTTTCTTGTTATCTTATTTACAACCATGTTATAGTAAAAAGCGTATTATTACCTTCAGAGAAGAGAACTTCAACACGACCATCTTTGTTTCATCTGTAATTATAGATAAATAGTCGGCTTCTTTTATTTCTTTAGAAATTTCTTCTTGCCATACACTAAACACATTGTTCCAAAAGTACCTTTGAAAACGGTTGCTTTTTCAAAATCGTCTTTCAGAGCAACGTCCAACTCGAAAATACGAGAAAAACTCCGGAATCAGAGGAAGACGTGGACTCTTCATGTCTTATCTTCTCATTGCAAGTTCAAACGCATCACAAAAACGATCACAATTAATTGTGATATGCGATTATGTCTCACTTTTTCGTTGTGCAATTCAATGTTTCTTCGATATGCCGTGTCTAGCTGAGCTGCAATAGTTACTTTTCCAAAAACGGAAATTGAATAATTTTCATATGTTGCGCCGACACTACATGTTTTTAGTGTCGGTGATTCAAGTGATTTAAATCAGCCATTCCCATTTTTGTCCATAATTGTGCACTATATACAATATACTATATATATATATATATATATATATATACAATATACTATATACAATCAGCAGGGGAAGCAAAAAGCCGCATTTTTTATATTACAACCGCAAACCCATGCATTTTTTCATAAAGGTTATGATTGACTTTTCTATTAAAACGTCGTAGAGCCAAAAAAAAAGTCATCAAAACTGGCTATGAACGAGAGAGATGGAAATAGCGATGATGTTGAAGCTCAAAATGAAACATTGTTGTTGTCACTGTTATCAAAAGTGGATGTCACAATTGTAAAACAAATAATGGCTCTCGCATAATGACAGCTTCGATAATTAAATAAAGTTATAAATTTAAGACAGAATACAAATATGTATTTTTTTCTCATCCAATTTTGATGACTTTTTTTTTTTTTTGTTGGATGGCACTTTATTTTGCAAGACACTACATAGGTATACAATATTTAAGTCTGGAATAGGACTCCCAAGCCTTTCATTTCCCCAAGCCAAAATTTCAGATTTGTCCATGCCGCGGCGGCCAACTTTATTTAACCGGAGTTGCTGCATTTGGAATGCAGACCTACTGGATCTTATTAGCGAGATATTTACGGAAGTAAATCAGTATTCATGATTACTGATTCATGATTAACAGTATTCATGATTTTGATCGTAATTTTTAGCCCTTTTTCGAGCTCTATTTTCAATAGCAAAGAGATATTCCCACCAAACCAAATATAGCTTTAGAATTAGATTCGCATTGTGATCAGTGGTGATCTAAATAGTTGAAATAAGATAAGAATTTTTTTTCCGTACCTCTAGTCAACCTAACCTCTCCAAAATGACGAAATAACGTGAAATTTTGTAAAATACGGATTTTTCTTGGATTTATTGGATTGAACTATATTCCATCCAATACGGAATTTTATGTTAAAATGAATATACCTGAATATGTTTTATCAAAATCAATGTTCACAATAAGTATGAATCCAATATGGCGGTCAGGTACTGAAAAAATTATGACTTTTTTGGTAAAAATAAGCAAGAGCATCTCTGAAATTCACGATTTATGATGTTTTTCCAGGTTTTCCATGTCTCGATCACCTGTGCTTTCAAACCCAGTAACGAGTGAAATTCAAGATGGCGTATTCAATATGGCGGGTATGATATCAAAAATATCAAAATCACTTGATGCAAAAAAAAGTATCGTATTCTGCATAATTTGTGAATGAAAATATTCTCGGTATTTTTTATGCTGAGTGAATTATTTTTGAGAAAAAATTCTTCATTAACAAATTTAGGCAGAATACCACAGTATTTTTTCCATCAATCAATTTTGATATTTTTTATATCGTACCCACCATATTGAATTCGCAATATATCTATAATTTCCATCACTCGTTACCGGCTAATCCACGGGTGATCGAGACATGGGAAAACATCAGGACTCAAGAATTTCATACCAAATCAAAAAATCATCATTTTTTTCAGTTACATGACCGCCATTTTGGATTCATCGTCATTGTGAATATTGATATTGATAAAACACATTCAGGTATATTCATTTCGACATATAATTCCGTATATAATGGAATATAGTTCGATATAATTTGATCCGCCCAAAGAAATCCAAGAAAAATCCGCATTTCACACAATTTCACGTTATTTCGTCATTTTGGAGAGGTTAGGTTGACTCCAGGTACGGATAAAAAAACCTTATTTTATTTCAACTATTTAGATCACCACTGATCACAATGGGAATCTAAATCTAAAGCTCTATTGGCTCCAAAAAAATGATGAAAAAAAATGTCCTTGAAATTTCGGTGCTTTTCAATTTTAAAGCCGCCATTTTTTTTTCTGAGAACCAGAAACCAAAATTTAACCCCGAAAATTGACGCACACCTAAAAGTACTGAGGTACATAGGTTTGGTGGAAATATTCTTCCTTTTTACTATTGGAAACAGAGCTCGAAAAAGAGCTAAAAATCGCGTGGTCTTGGGAGTTAATGGGTTAAAACGTAGTTTGCTTACTAACGTGCAAATCTTCTATACAATAATGTCATGTCTGTTGATTACTAAACGGCTGGAATCAACAGTCAGTGGTGTTACGATGTATGTACAAATAAAGGACGGATATGACAATATGAACAAATGAATAAAATGTAGAAATTAAAATTTTCTATGATTTTATGATGGCGTTTTTTTATGATTTTTTCGAGATTGCGCAAACCTGCAAACCTTAGCACCAGCCTCCACTGCCACTCTGCGGATATTCTCTCCGTCGCCGCTCGAGGTCCCGCCTGGCGAAAGTGTAGCACGGAAACATCACCCTGTCGGCCATCCATCAGCGTCGGCCGCGGACGTCGCACGCCCGCTGCTCCTACAACTGTCAATGTACCTCACACAGCCGTGCCCCGCAATCTTGGATCTATTGTGTGCCGACATGAAAATTCGAACGGCGGCAATTTATCCGCGATAAGGCCCTCTCGGCCGGAGGTAAATGGCCAAGTCGTGACCATTAGGCCGACCCGGGGTCCGGGCGAGGAGGGTAGCGCACGGAAAACCCGCCGCCGCTAATTGATTTCCTCGTGTAATTTCGGTTGCTCGGGTCGGACCCCCCGACGTAAATCTTGTCCGCGGATAACCATCTGAATGTTAGTCATACGATTTTTGTGACCACCAATTTATTAGTTCCGCCTCACACTCCTCTACGTGGCGAAGACGCCCGTGCTGGCCCAACGGGAAGGTTTCACACGGGTCTGTATGGTTAGCATAGAGACACTGTCAACAAGCAATTTCGAAGGGAGCTAACAGAAACATTCTTCAAAAATTTCCCCAATTTCAAAATATTAAAGCAATAGGTGAGAATCCAGCAAGGACTCATAATGTTTGGTCAACAACAATTTCCCCCAATTTCAAAATATTAAAGCAATAGGTGAAAATCCAGCAAGGACTCATACTCATAATGTTTGGTCAGCCATTCAGGTCGGTGATAATGGATTTCCGTCATTCAAATTTCTTGTTTTGAGTTGACGATTGTATTTCACTTGAAAGTTCGCTATCGTCTTCGGAATCACACCTACTAAAGACTCGTTATTTGTATGTTTCTCTTTAGATTGAATTTGTTGCTCTTTATGATCTTCTCGTTTATTTATCATCCAGGTGCATCGTTGTTCAAATTCGTACATTTTACCTTCTTATGTGTCATTGTTATTGGTGATAATACCTGTTTATCCTCAATCATACGATTTTTGTGACCGCCAATTTATTAGTTCCGTCTCACACTCCTCTACGTGGCGAAGACGCCCGTGCTGGCCCAACGGGAAGGTTTCACACGGGTCTGTATGGTTAGCATACAGACACTGTCTTCAGCATGCAATTTCGAAGGTAACTAACAGAAACGTTGCTGAAATTCTTCAAAAACTTCCCCAATTTCAAAATTTTAAAGCAACAGGTGAGACTCGAGCAAGGACTGATAATATTTGGTCAGCCATTCAGATCGGTAATAATAGATTTCCGTCATCCAAATTTCTTGTTTTGAATTGACGATCGAATTTCACCTAGAGTTCGTTATCATCTTCGGAATCATACCTACTCCAGACTCATTACTTGTATATTTCTCTTTAGATTGAATTTGTTCCGTCTTTATGGTCTTCTCGTTTACTTTACTATCCAGGAACATCACTGTTCAAATAGGCAAAAATTTAAAATGTCCCAGATTTAAGATGTCCCACATGCTTTATTTCTTCTGTTGCAGAGAAAATTTGTTGTAAGAAAAATCTTTCGCATTGTTCGTCTAATTTCTCTTCAAAATTCATACATTTTACATTATTCTGTGTCATTATCATTGGTGAGAATACCTTTTTATCCTCAATTTGATGTCTAATTTCACTTCAAAATTCGGAGCTCTTATTATCCTCTTCAGAAAATATTGAAAAATGGTGATAATGTGGGTTTATATTAACTTATATATTAATCGCTGATGCTTTATTGATGACGGCCATTTGATCTGGTTGGTTGTATTGCTTTCTGTGGACGTCTTCTCCAAATGTCATGTTCATGTATTTAGTTTTCTTCTAGACATTCGCCTATTTCCATATTTGCCTCTTCTCTTAACCTTACGTGCTCTTTGACACTACCTTCAGCTAGTGGCGGTTGGTGATATTCCGTTAGCCATATTTTGAAAACGACGCATGGGACCCACTTCACTTTTTAGGTGTTAACTATATACCTCTTACAAAAAAGGATTTATAGTGAAAAACCGTCAGCAAAGTTTGCGAAAAACATTTCAAAAAAACTGCGGCAAACCATGAGATCTCAGTAACGCTCTTGGGGAATATTTGCATTATATATTTTTTTATAATCTAGAAACAAATATGAGAGGTTTTTCGATTTGTTTTTTCAAAAATTTATGGCCATTTTAATTTTGGAAAACAAATTAAAATGATCATAACTTTTTGAAAAAGAAATATTTTGTAACAAATCGAAAAAACCTCTCCTTATATTTGTTTCAAGATTATGAAAAAAATATATTGCAAATATTCCATGAGATCCCAGGGTGTTCTGCAGTTTTTTTGAAAATTTTTTCGCAAACTTTGCTTTTTTCGGTTTTTTCACTATAAATCCTTTCTGTAAGAGGTATATAGTCATCACCTAAAGAGTGAAGTGGGTCCCATGCGTCGTTTTCAAGATATGGCTAACTGAAAAATCACTAACCGCCACTGCCTTCAGCTATGTGCTTTGTGCTTAATCCAGTTGGTGTATCAGTAGCCGCACTAAACATAAACACAAAATGGAGTAAAAAATAATTCTTCTAAACTAATCAGTTAACATTACTAAAAACCTATTCAGCATAAAAAAATTATTTATTTTACAAAATATTTTTTACCTTGTTCTTAATGAAATATGGTGAGTACTAATAAGTATCTCCTTAATAAATACTACAATATTAGTTAACAATCGATCCTTCTTCTAATTCCATGTCGCTTTTTCACACAAAATTTTAATTTAGTGAAATTGGCTAAACTGAATCTCACGGGAGTTTTAAAATAACACGATTTTACGCAGTTTGTTGTGACAAAACTAAAAATTACAGTTATGCTTATGGTTATGTTTGTGGTTAGCTCAATTGTTCAACAGGACTTACACAGGCACATTTTCATCTACATTATCATTTTATCTGTTTTGCTTCTTAAGTTTATTCGAACAGTCCGCTATATACTAGTTTATATTTATATATTAGAAAAGGTCTGCTAAGCAACAGTTACGTATGAGATTAGAATAAATAAATCACCAACATTAAATGTTATCTTACCATGTACATAATTATAGTTTATGGAGTTATTCTTTAGCACGTCATATCAGGTTGTTCGTACCACCATGCGATAGTGCTTGCTTACATATTTTTTTATGCATCTCTTAGCTAATCACTTTATTATATTTCCTTTTCACTAAGCGTAGCATGACAAGTAAAACTTGTAAATAATGGATGAGATCATGTAATACATTTTACAAATATGTAGATCTATAATTTAATAACCACTCGACATAAAAATTAAAACCGAAGAAGACTTCCTACCTACTCCACTACTAAGCATCTTCTACTTATGTCACTATACCGAAAACCAGTTTGTAATATATTATATTAGCAGTAGATACTTTTGCTCTTTTGGAGGTACTGAACACTAATGACGTGCCCAGAAATGTTTTCTATGGAGGATGACTATATACGCATTTTTTTTGGGCTGGGGTACAATAAAAGTTACTAGTTTTTTATTTTTAGTAGACCTGGTACAAGAGGGGGAGGGTTTTACCTCGAGGGTTAACTATACGTATTTATCGCATGATGAGGGGGTTGGACAAAGGCTATTACTTTTTTTATTTTTGATAAAGACCAAAGGTGGGGGAAGGGTTGACCCGGAACTCTCCTCCTTGGGCACGCCATTGTTGAATACAACGTTATTTACTTAAAAAGGTAAAACAAATGTATACGCGAGATCCTGTACTATCAGTAAATATTTTCGCAAGTGTTTTATTTTTCTCGTTGATAAAACCGCACCCACATATCCACAAATTTAATGGTCGAGATAAACGATGATCTTCCACGACCTTATTTATTAGACATAACAAGTGATTAATAGCGAATAATAAGAATAAAAAACACGTTTTGTAATAAATATGTAGTAATAGTTTTCTTATTATTTTTTTAATATTGCTTAGTAGGTTAAAAAAATAAACAATACACTGTTTAAAGACATAACGCGCTCAAAAAATGTTGCAAAAAACATTAAACAAACTGGCTTAAAAGATTTTCCTGCTGGTAACTATCATGACAGTGCACTTTACGTATTTTACCAATCAACCAAGACAACGTGGATTGCACGTTGTCTTTGTGCCAATAAAATAGCACACTCAGTTGGGCACACTTAGTCCACGTAGACTTGGCACTACCAGTCACTGCCCATTGCTGATTTGATTCATGCGTAATTTATGTATTGTATATGGCAGTTTACATAACTTGTTTTCACATAGTGTTGTATATATTCGTCAGATTATAATTTCTTTCTATGTTATGACTTCAAACATTGTTTAAGACAACACAGTTGTGTATGTCTATAAGGTTGTTTCTAGCGGTATATATTTGTTGAAGTGAGGTGTTCGTTGTTCTGAACAGTCTGAAACTGAGACGCCCAATGAGACGCAGTCCGTTTTCGACAGTGAAATACCAAAACCTCCAACTCTTGTTAAATAATCTTCGATCAACGCGAGGCATTTGTACGAGATCAAAATATTCCAGCCATTTCTCGTTTCAGAGGCGAACGGCGATTCTCTGGTGAGTAACAGAGGCTGACGGTCCGAAGAATATGCGTCGCTACTGTTCAATGCTGACCCCTGATTAATTACATAACGAGGAATACAAATGCGCGACCGGTAACCTCTTTCACTACCGCGTATCGCCGCGAGCTATGGTATTCCGAGCGTTTTACTAAATGATTTACAACAGGAATTTTCCCTACTTTATTCGGCCGAGATTGCGTTAGTTAAGTGGCTTTTTATACGAGAGCCGTTCCATGTGTGTCGGTTATTTAGCGATGCGTCACTGTCGCATGTCGTCGCATTCGCGATGTTGCTCGGAATTGAGAAATTACATAATCGAACACATTGTTCACAACACCGAAACACTACACGTTTTTCCCCAACCACCCAACTTTCAGTTAAGTTTCAATGGTGATCTAATGGTTCCAACATGACTGGCTCGTCAAATGTGGTGACAATATTTTGGAATTATAAAAAAAAAGTCTCTAAAATCCTATTCACTTCAGTTCACTTGATTCGTAGTTCACCTGAATAGCACATAACTTTATGAGACAGTTAATATAAATAAAATCTCTGCTTCCCATTTTCGACATAACCTTTACAGCTCCAGTTAGTTTAATCCATGCATTTATGGTAACAGTGAAATTAACCGATATCATTGTCAAAATATAAAGATGGTCCAGTAAAAAGGAAGCATACCTTTTCTTAATTTTGTAGAACAAGTAAAGAGTCAAGACTACAACAAGTTTGAATTACTCTTACTAAAGAAAAGCACTTTTTATCGCATGTTTTTTATGTTCATACTTTACTGCAAATCTTCAATAGTCCCAAAAGGAATTTCAAAATCGTATAATTTCAAAGATCAAATCACTAGATTTAGGAGGAATGTGGTCTGCGTGTCTAAACGAATCGTAATTTTCAAACGAATTGGACAATTCTCTCTCTAGTTCCATATGAGCTTCACATCGTAATGAAAATAATTTCGTTGCAGTTCTTCTTCCTGTAATGTTCTTTATAAAAGGTGGTTTTCAACAATTCATATCTGCATTTATTCCAAAAAATATTGCGCCATCATTCGGTCCTTCTTCTACTTACCCATACTCCAGCTTGATAAGTATGTAGTGCAGTGTCAAAGTATTAGTTGGGATACTCTGAACTGCAAAGTCTCGCAGAGTTAACGTACCCAGAAAATGGAAACAAGTTTCATCAATAAGTTAAACTTCTATCGTTATTGAAGTGGTTTGTAAACCACTGGCAGAACTGAACTCTAAGAGGTTATTTAGTCCAAGAATTTTATGTCTGGATTGCAGACGTTATGGACGAAGCGACAAATTGGTTTCAAAATTCGTTGCCACGTCCTTTCGAACGAATCAACTTGTTGGTTCAGATGATTAATTATTGATTACTCGCCTTTTCAACGTTTTCTTCTGTTCTTACTCTGGGTTTGCCATTTCTACTGTAATCAATACTTACCATTTCTGCATTTTGTAATTGTTTAATGAGTCTTAATCATCGATTGACGACAACCATTTTTTAGGTAAATTAAATTTGAAATGCACATGTCTCCTAACGATAAATCGGAATGTTACAAATAAAATATAACTAAGAAAAACACTCTTCTCGTATAAGGCAATACTTTCATTTCCCCCCGTACCTTGTTCCATTTGAATAAATTAATATCTCGACAAAAACAAAAACCTGAATGATAATATCGCTATGTAAGGCAAAAGCTAGGACATACATATACATATGTACGTACTGAAGCGTGATAATGTTACCTGCTACCTACTTAAAGGTAAATAATAAATGCGTATGAGTAGTAAACAAATATTTCTTCAGCGCAGAAAAACCTTTGGCAAGGAGGAAATTGTAATGTAAACAGATTTTTACGATGGGTTAATAATTAATTCAACAAAAAAGATTTCGATCAGCCTATATCTCGCTTTGCTATTGAATTAATTTAATGGATACGCTATTGCTGTAGAATTAAATAAAGTGAAATATTTAATTTATATGCAATTCTGTTGGTTTCAGGTCAGGAGATCTCTTTATAGAAGGAAAATTGTTAGACTATTTTTGCAAGGCAAACTTATGACTATATTATAGGAAACAAGTTGATAACTACTGTTGTGTTGGAGTAGATAACATTTTTGTTATGTAGTAAAATGTACTTGATCAATAAAAATATTTATAACTGTCACTTTCAGTAAACTTATCATGATTCTTACATGATTCAAATAGTATTTTCTGTATTTAAATGAACTTAAAACTTTTTTAGATACTGGAATCATCTGACACCCCACAAGTTGATAAGAGAAGCTGCCGTGAAATAATTTGAGAATAATTAAGTATGTTTTTTCTTTTTTTCATAACCGTAAATAAAATGGTCCACATGGTTTCAGATTGATTATTATGTTCATTTTTTTTAACAAAAACATCTATTGAGTATGGAAAAAAAATAAGCTATAATTATGTTACGAATTGCTCTTAGCAATTTTCTAACGTATATATGCAACTACTACATGCATATTTTTATTAATTCAACGTTCTCTGGTTGTCTTCCTTGTTACAGCGTACTATTTAACAAAGCCTTGACGTATTTAGAAATGTAAATTTTGACCTTCCACTACTTCCTTCAGTGTTTATTCTTCTTTTTATTTGCAGCTATATGTGTAAAAAATTCTGAGTAATATATACTTATCTGTCGCGACTGATTTTAAAAATTTTTTCAATTATACCAAATTTCAATTAATAAGAAAAATCACTCTGAAAAAAGTTATCAAATCACTTGTTCGATACAATCGTTGTTAGTGTGATATTAATAAACGATTTAAGTAATCACCAACAGTACAAAGTTGACAGAAGTCCTGTGAAAAATATTTTTGATATATTTTCGTTTTTTTTGTATCTAAAACTAAGATTCGTAATGTTTGTCTGCCCGCGTGTAAAACTCCAGAAGAGTATCCCTCGTTCCCGCGACGGCATGGCGTACCGCTGCGCATACGCGAGCTCTGGAGCGTTTTCTGGAAGGGTCAATACCGCAAGTGGCACGGGCAAAAAATACACGCGTATATAATGTACAAGGCGCTTAAAAGATACGGTTTATACATTCATTATCATAGAATTTTATAGTTCCGAGCCCTGTGTTGCCGTACACATTTCTGTATCTTAATTGTAACATATATATCCAACGTTTATAAAAAATTTACAGTTAGTCGAAAATGTAACAAACTAGAATTTTTTTAAAACTAGTAATACTTATCCGGTTTCCTATTCACACTTTATCCTTACTTCCGTTTTATCCTAGATAACAGAAAATCCAGATAAAACTTCAAACTTTAGTCTGGATAAAGTTGTACCAACAAACTATTAAACTACTACAAAACCACTGTTTAAATAAAAAAAAAAAACTTTCCCAGAATTTTCTGGAGTCATATAAAAGCAGTTGAACTAGTATGTCAATACATCCATTAAATTACTTATATTTAGACGATCAAGGAAAATTATGCCAGTAAGGAGACTATACATCAAACTGTAAAACAGTTTCATATTTCCAACTCCTTACATGGGAACAAACACATCAATATTCATAAGTAACTTTGCAGTGTACATAGAAATATTGCTCATTCCATTAAAAACCAATCTAATATGTAGATGCAATCAATAATGTCTATAAATATATTTATTAGATAAATTTCTAAGATACGGCAAAACAAAACTGGTTTTCCGTAGGTAACTTTGAAAATATATTACAGTTATTCATTACGCGGCTAATATAACTTAATAAATATTATTTACTACAGTTAGTATTAGACGAGTTTCGTTATTAAAAATTGTTAATATACATAAATGAATAAATAATTGCGCCATGGGAAGTTCAACGGTAGATGCCGATTTCCGATAAGAATTGATTCATTAACAAAGTGAAAGACGAGAATTCTAAACTTAACATGTTACATTACGGTCGATATTTAAGATACTGCAAAGTGAATGTTAGATGGCTGTGTTTAATTACATCTGCACACAAAAAATAAGCATCACATTTTTTGGGTCGCTGAAGTCGAATGCGCAGTCGGTTTAAGTCCGTCATGTTCGTCTCTAACCTCTGAAATCGTCAATATTGCCATTTATAGGGGTTGAGTCAAGAATCATGTTATAAAGTAAGAAGAGAGATTATAACTTTTTTTACATAAAATACGATTAAGGAGTTAACATAAACGCAAAGTGAACGCCACAACTATATAACCACATTCCATTAAGTCCAATAAGCCAATTGGTCAGGGCCTTGTATTCCATGAATAGGAATACCATTTATCTCAGAGGTTCATGAATCAACAACCTCAAACCCATTTACCTCACAACCTGGGTCTAAAGGTTGGAGGTAAAGATAAAAGACTCATACTTAACTTTATAACTTCATATTCTTGAACTCTGTACATCAATAGTCGTGTAACTGCGTAATATTTATTTTATAATTGTGACAACCGCTTGTCAAAAGTTCGACAAAAAAGATTCGTTTCGAGCTTCGATATAAATATAGACATCCAAAAAAAACGTCATCAAAGTTGGCCGAGAAAAAAAAAACGTATTTCTATTCTTAATAGAATTTATAAACTTATTTACTTGTCAAGACTGTCACATCATATGACAGCCATTGTTTATTTTACAAATTGTGACAGTGGCTTGTTAAAAGTTTGACATAACCAAAAAGCTTAGACATGACCGCTATTTCCATCTCTCTCGTTCATAGCCAGAGTTGATGACGTTTTTTTTTTGGATGTCTCTATATAACCGCTCTTTCCTTTCTTCGCTAGTCTCTCTCATTGATAGCCAGATTTGATGACGTTTTTTATGCTATTATGATATTGCCCTTAATTTCTACTTTGTTTTGTGAAAAATTATTCAAATAAATATAGCTATAATAAAGGTTGTAAATAAAGCTACGTAATAACTAGAGCACGGATTTCAATCGTACATGACATCAAGTATTAGGATAGGACCGCAGCTCGCGTATGAAAGAGCTTATAAATAATTAGCAATTACTTTAGACACCTCCTTACACGCCTTACACTTATTTATGAGGTCGCACACAATAACTAATAATGTACTAAATCATAATAAAGTGTAGGTATATTTTATGATTTAGTAGGTAGGTACATTTGATGATTTAGTAGGTAGATATATTTTATGATTTAGTAGGTCTAAATCATAAAAAAATAGTACTAAAGGTGGTTCATATGGTCATAGAACCGTAATCATAGACAACTTCCCCAATGGAGATTAAGAGTGGTTAAACACAGTATATGTAAATATCACAAACATTTCGCTTAAGAAACCTCTTTCCTCAAGGCTATTTCAATTTATTGTACACTTTCCGCAAATACCATGCAGTTGCGTAATAACTGCAATTAGCTTTGTGATCATCATCAACAGTCATCTTATCATAGTACCGACTAATAGTCAGTACTGAAGATAATTCATCTGTCATATTTGTATCAGTAGATTATTTATTAGATAAGTTAAAGGGAATTTAAATGTTGAAATATAGATTTGTTTCTGTAGCGTGCTGCAAAACAGTCAAATTAAATGTCAATTTCAAATGAATTTCAATCTTCTAAGAAAATGATATTCTGTGTTTTGAGTGAATGAACTTACACAAAATTCCTCTGCTAAATAATTTCATCTGTTTAAGTAAATAATTAAATAAATAAGTTAAAGGGAATTTAAATGTTGAAAACAGATTTGTTTCTGTAGCGTGCTGCAAAACAGTCAAATTAAATGTCAATTTCAAATTAATTTCAATCTTCTAAGAAAATGATATTCTGTGTTTTGAGTGAATGAACTTACACAAAATTCCTCTGCTAAATCATTTCTCTGTAAATCATTTCTATCTGGAAAACCACAAGAAATGACCTTATATTGTTAAATTGTTCTTGAATGACCAAATAGCAGCGGATAATAAAATATGGTATGAATATTTGCATTTGAAAATTCAAATTCATTTCATGGAATTCAAGATGACCGTTCAAAAAAAAAGAAACCTGAAACGCGATGTTTTTTTCTTTCATTTACTTCGTCTTGGTTAGCGTTAAAAAATGTATTAGTTTGCTAATTTTACCGATTTGTAGCTTTAATAATGACGGAGTTGCCAATAGTGCGCACTTCCTTTGAATCAATCTGGTATACCTGTAACAGTATTACAAGATTTTTCCCTACGTGTAGAGATCTTTTCCCAAATTCAGAGTTATATAGTGGTATTGAAAATTGCCCCCATTATTAAAAATAAAAGAATGCCAACATCTTTTTTCAAATAAATTCTTAGATAATATGATTCATAATCACAAGACAAATTCATCCGGTGATGAAAGAGTTTCAGTTCTGTAGGATAACAACAGGATCATAGATGATTAGGAGAAAAATATTTGTAAATAAAATGAACCTTAAGTCCTATGGACTGTTAACCTGGAACCGAAAGAAGTATCTCGGGTTATATTAGAACAGTGAACAAGATTACCCTACTTCGGTAAACATTATGGTCGCGTTCATCGCACAGAGCGATCACTGAGTGATCAATGATCATAAGGTATCAAATAAAAATATATAAAGAACCTATCACTGATCGCTTACCAATATATCATAACTTTTCTTTACTACATAAAATATCTGCTGGTAAATGAGCGATTGCTACGAATTGTGGCGTTCCGATATCATGATCACTGATCGCTTAATGAGCTCTCTGTGTGATGAATGCGACCAATGTTAAAGGACTGACCTTTCGTTATAAAATTATTATATATAGATTTACTGATAAATTTGCAATTTTTCGCTTGTTTTATAACGTAGGGAAAAATCGTGGAAAAATATAGGATAATAATGGTTTTTGACGATTTACCTAGTAGGGATATCGTTGATCAAAATTCTGGCAACACCTAAATAATTTTAAATAAATAAATCACACCACAGAAATTGAGATTTCTCCCTCTAAGAGTCATTACAACTGTGCAGAGGGACACACAATCAAACCCTGTGACAGGTGCCAATTGCCACAGGTGGGATCCGACCAGCTCTCGGAGTAATCGCCATCTTCTCACCTGGCACTTAACACACTGAATCCTATATACACTGATAGGATGTTTGACTTCCATCTACGCATCTAAGAGATATCTAATCCGCGTGTGTCTAATCTTTCAATTGTTTCAAAATACTATCTACCACTGACCTATAGTAGTCCTTCTTGCAGTAGATGTTGCCGTCCCTGGAAAAGCACGTGATGTCGCCGTCCAGGGTGTTCCTGCACTGGCAGCACTGCAGGCAGGCGGCGTGCCACCTTCTGTCCACCGCCTGGAGGTAGAACCTGTCGGTGATCCTGGTACCGCAGCCGGCGCAAACGGCGCCGCCGCCGCCGCCGTCGTCCGCGCAGCCTCCGGAGGGCGGCGTGGGCGGCGTGCCGGGCCCCAGGGGCTCTAGCTTTGGTATGTGGTGCTCGAAGGAGGAGTGCGGCCCGCCGCACAGCTCGGCGGGAGTGAGGGGGCGCGCGGGCAGGTGCGGCGGCTGCTGGTGGTGCTGGTGGCCGCCCACGGAGCCGGAGGGCGGCGGTCGACACACGTCCGAACCGCACGACTGGTGGTTGTTGTTGGACGGGGTGCTGCAAGAACTGCCGCTGGAGACGCTCGGCGGTTCGGCGTCCCCCATTGACGAGTCGCACGAGGGCAGGTTCGGCGAGAGGTCGCGGGATGGGTCGTACGCCGGGCCAATGTACTGCTCGTGCTGCTGCTGGAAAAGGGAATTTCGTTTAGTAACTCGAAAAGGGATGTATCGTAAGAGAAAAAAGAAGGTTCTTAAAGCATGCCGTGGAACGGTCCCGCATGTCTTTAATCACACAGGCCAACAAAAACAAAATTACCAGAAACCAGAATATACTTTTTCTAAGGTTCTGACCTTATAATTGTTCTGGTGGCTCAGGTTTTCGAGATATTCTAACCTAAAAATGCAGAAATCGCGGTTTTTCGATATATTTGGTTATGTCACATCACTAGGTAATTATTTTTTTTACAAAATCATTTACGGACTCTGAAAGAGCTACTTTTGCCCATTTTGATTTATCTTAATATGTTTTTTCTTGTTCGAGAAATCGCATTTTGACATTGTTATAAATAAACATATTGCAGAAAACGCGTTATTTTACGAAAAAAATCATTCTTTGCTCCGTTTTTCGTCCAATCTTTCTGAAAATTTAGATATAGAGATTTTGGAGGCCGCTGACGGTACCTTGTAGGATTTTTTAGAATTGATCAGCTCTCATCAAATGTTTCCTTCCTACTTACGAGCTATGATTGGTTTCATTTGTAAGCTTATCAATAAGTGTATGGAAATTATCATATAATAAATGCTCCAGATATAATAATAAACTCAAGGGATTAATTATTAAGTGCTTTTATTTACGATTTCCAAGGTGTTTCTGTACACACATAGAGATTACACAAAATTTCAATGAACATATTTTCAATCATTTAGTCCGGCATTTTGGGTCCACCATTTCGAATTTTGCAAATATGAATCGTAATCAGCGACCTCCAAAACCCCTATATCTAAATTTTCAGAAAGATTCAATGGAAAACAGAGCAAATAATGATATTTTCTTTAAAAAACGCGTTTTCTGCAATTTGTTTATTTATAACTATTTCAAAATGCGACTTCTCAAAGAAGAAAAAAGATATCAGGATAAACCAAAATGGGGTTTGAAGGACAAGAGTAGCTCTTTCAGAATCCGTGAATGGTTTTGTAAAAAGTAATTACCTAGTAATGTGACATAACCTCAAAAATACCGAAAAACACTGATTTTTGCACTTTTAGATTAGAATATCTCGAAACCCTGAGACACTAGAGAAATTCTGAGGTCAGATTCGGATTCGCCATGTCGAAAACCTTCGGAAAAGTATTCTTTGGTTTCTGCTAATAAAATATTTCAGCTAAATTTTGTCGGCTTGAATTTTTATAAGAGCTGTCACTGTTAGTGGTTTAACGTGAAAATGCATCACAGAGCTTTAACACGATTTGGTGCAGAATGTTCGCGACTGACTACGCGTACCATTTCTATTAGGAATCTAGGGAATGGCAATTATACGAAATTGATAGACTGTTATAGACAAAGCGGATACCTAAACAGCAGTATTTTGAAACGTAAGAGGTGTCTTCAGTGAGTGACATATTAAAACTTACTATCAAGATTTACTTTTTATATATACATTTTCTGTAGTGGTGCAATGCATTGAGTTTTTAGAACGGCATCATTTGAGGACCTTTTTTTATCTTATTATATACGGTTCGGCTCAACACACTGTCAACACGAGAACAGTATGACTAGAGTTTCGAACTCGCGGGCTACAAACAGAAACTGCGTCGATATGACGAGCTCACCTGACACGCAATGTTTCGTCAGTACTTAAGAAGTGCACAATGCAAACTGCAATTTTATCAGCGTGATGACAAAACAGTTACATAACCATAACTTACAGAAGGATATGTTCAGCACGATAATGCTACAACACATACCGCTCGTCATACAGTTTTGCTTATTTGGTTAAGAATTTCTTGATATCTTCTGAAGAATTTTCTGATATATAAATTGACGAATTTTCCTGCAAGGTTTCCAGATCTTATAATTATGGACTTTTTTATTTATTCACACCTCAACACACGGCTTTTAGAAGCATACATCACACTATCGAAGATCTTTTTGAAGTTATTAGAGACGTTTGTGCTATCTTAATACCACCAACAACTGTAAAATGCATTTAGCAACTTGAAGTGCTGAGTTCGTTTGTGCATGTAAACTGAAGGGCAACATTTGAAACATTGTCTCTCAGAATAAATATACACACATACTAGACAAACCAAGGAAACATTCACTTCGAGGCAGTTTACAACTCTTCATGAAAACATCGTTGATCAAGTACCATAAAATTTCATATTTATATGTATGTTAATGTCAGGAAAACGGTGGGCATATCTCATTGTTAATTCGCGCCACAAAACCAAATATAGTAATAAATAAAGGACGGTTAGCGGTCAAGTACAAACAAAAGTTTCCCATAAAAAATACCATAAGATATAACATTATTCAGACTCTCCGCGTTTAATTTAAATGTGAATGTTATATTATTTACAGGAGGCGCAGGTTGAGAACAATTTGTAAAAAAATACGAAACTAAACGAAAACTCTTCTAGTAATTACTAATTAGTTAATTAATTTAAAATATATAAACCTTGTCTGCCATAAAAATGCAAATTTACAAGGGAATAGCTGAAAGGAGTAGGTAAAACAGCTATAAATAATATTGACACTATAGTTAATCGGGTCATTAATCTAAACAAATATTATGGTATATAATATGTATATATATATACAATAAGAGTTACGTTACTACCTACAAAGGAAGATATTAAATACATATTAAATGGTACATTTTTAGGCCAAAGTTAGGCGAATTTACTTATGTACAACAACCCGCCCCGCCCCTCCTTTTAGCGGTGTCTAGAGAGCAACGTTGCCAGTTATAACTGTATAGGTCTTTATAAAAAACCCTATATTTATAAAAATGCATTGATGTACAATCAATTAATATAAGCCAATTTCATTTTCAGACTATGTTGCGTATAATAAAGTTTACTGTTATCTTTTTTCAATTTAACTACTATGAAACAATTTTAAACAGCTAATATTACTTTAAAAGTATTAAAGTATTAAAATTTGGCAATTAAACACGAATACTTCGCCGGTTTAAAGGTAAAATTCATTAGGAAATACCAAATCAATTGTAAGAAAACTCCAATTGTCTAAAAAAACACGAAAAAAGTTGCAATAATATGTGTCATTATACTACAATAATATTACTTTTTGTGTTAAAAACCATTGTGAACTATCATTTGGTAATAATAGTGGGCTGAGTCCCACTCTGTTGCAATACGCCTGAAGTCAACACATACAACTACGTGAGTTGCATCTGCGCATGTCGAAAACAAGCTTCCAAATTCACTGCGCCAGCGTTAGAGGACTAGACGAGTATCGCCGTTTGGTTAGTATGGGGATAGTTGTTTGAGGAGGATGTACATGCATACATGTTTTAACTCATATCACCAGAGAGGGCCTCCTGTTGGCAAGTTGTACGTTAAAAATTGCTTTAATATCCCTTATAGACCGACCACTAAAATACCATTTAATTATTAGAACTTTTTCGGCAATCTGTTAAATATCCATTTTTGTTTTTAGGAATGTATGTAGTGCTTCTACTATACTCTCGTAAGAACGCATTTTTGTAAACAGGTAACTAGACCATAATAAAATATTAATGTTATTTCAACCCGCCTGGCTCTCCCGTAGTCGTAAACAGCTGTACCGACACACCGGATCTCTTTCCCACGCCTGCGCTCGCGATTAGTTCGCAATTGGTTCCCGCCTCATGTGGTGGCATCTATTGAAGATAGAAGTTAACTTATCAATTTCCCTTCATTCTGCTATCTACTCACAAGGATGATTCGTACTGTATATGGTGCATATAGATGGTCTATAATAGCCAAAAAAATAATTTTCATTTATTGTATAGGAGTTGAGTATAATAAAATTAACTGTTGAAATGAAACAGATTTAGTTTGTAGCTGATTACAATAGTTTATTAGTAGTTGATAGTGTATATAGACAATAGTTTAGTAGTAGACTGATTACAATAATTATCTTCTTAACCTTTAGAGTACCGGGAATTGGGGTTCGTGAATCCCCTCAAAAAAATGCATAAAAAAGATATGCCATAAATGAAATCATGGATTGAACCAGTATACTGTCTTTACGGTCCTTTATTAATCTTGCATCATGTAGATGCATAGACATGAAAGGGAAAAAACTACATGGCAAATTTTGCAAACATCCAAACACGTCTCACTCAAAATTAAGTAAAAAATATTCCACCGTTACTAAATATTGATATAAAAAATATGTATTTCGCACTATCGTAATTTTATCGTTCATGTTATAGTTATCGCTGATAATTATAATGCTGTAAACTTCTAATTTATATTATTAAATTCTATTAACCAGTTATTAGTGCGTCTTACAGAAAACTGTTAATTGTGTCTATATTTACACTTATAATTATAGGTTAGAGCAGTAGAATAGTATTTACATTGTCGTGACACATCAACATATA
This sequence comes from Aromia moschata, assembly GCA_029963805.1. NCBI lineage: Eukaryota > Metazoa > Arthropoda > Insecta > Coleoptera > Cerambycidae > Aromia > Aromia moschata. The sequence goes on from JAPWTK010000042.1 coordinate 2,131,121, forward strand.
TGTAGGTATTACAATATGATTTAATAACATTTTAACGCATTTTGCAAAAAAAAAACTATTGGAAACGTAAAAATTATCACTGCGAATGTACTAGATATACAATGTGGAAAGAGGCAAAATTCGTAATTTAATCCTCACAATTTTTAATTTTTACCTCACATATTTTAAATTTTCTGTAGAATTCATAAATACAAAAAATAAGTAATGTAGTAATAAAACACGTATATAGCCAATCATGTTGACATCATCAAGAATAACTTCCTAACGTATGTCTGACTGTTTATCAAAATTTTTGTATACTTACCTATTTGTTTAATAATCTAATAATGTCTAATAATTGTACAATTTCATTGTTTTTAGGCGACATGTATTGAGAACATACATATACAGGGTCGGCCCGTGTTGACTTGGGTATAGCAAATATTACCAGCTAAAAATCTTTGTGTAAGAGAAGGCGGTGTGGAAGGGGAGGCGATGTGGTATAGGCCACGTTTTGGCCGCCATTGTTGGCAATAATCACAACCCGCGTCGGATCGTCGGGATAACTGATCTGTATACTAATGGATAGGCAGTAGAATAAATCCCGCCTTTTTCGGCGGATATGATCAGCAGCCATCCTGTAAATTAGTTGGCAACACAGGTGGAGCATTAGGGGCGCGGCATATGCACAGAAATGCTTTAACATTTGAAGATGTTAAAATGAAGGTGTTAAAGTTGAAAATGAAGGTGTCATCCTCTATACCACAGAAAATCAAAGGAAAATCATGTATTATTCTCATATGGTCTATGTAGAGGCCGCGTCCTTTAGATTCTTCTTCCAGATCCACGGTTCTCTTTCTCGCTTGATGCGAATTGATAAAAAAACACAAGGATTTGATTTTTGCACTTATTTACTTTACACGTAGAACTATAACAAATCAACGACAACAAACAAAAATGCTTAGTGGTAATTGAGTATATATGACTATTGAGAGTGACTCCGCTTAAGTCAACTGCCCCGGGCTACTCTCAGTCTACTACTTAAAAAAAAGTGTTTTCTGTCCCGTAGGGGTAGGAACACGAGGTGCTGCCGCGTCCCGTATGGGTAGGAATCCGCGGCGTTGCCACCTTTGGTACATATTTAGATACATAAGATACAAACTTTGGTACATATTTTAAAAGATACATAATTTGAGGTGGGCCTCAACAGTCTACGCGAATTCAACCCTAGAATTACGGTCACTCTATGCTTATCACATAAAGAATTATCTGAAATATATCATCGAAATCGCAAAGCGTTAATAAATAAAGTAAATAATGCAGAAATCTCAACAATTATCGAAATATCTGCAGATACAGTTCTGCGAAATATTTAAGCATAAGTGGTACCACATTTAAAGAAAACGAAAAAAATTATTAACGACAATGTCACATGATACTGTGTTAACAAGTAAAATATTTTGTTAAAAGTGAAAAAATGTATACGTTAGATGAGATTAAAGAAATTCGATAATTGGTACCAAGTGGAAGATCTGAAATGTGTTAATTTTAGATTAATTCACCTCAGATTGATTTACATATTACGCTCCTTTCAATAACACTCTCGCATATGTCATTTCAAGATATGTTTTGTAAGAAAATTTGTAACAGAATGAGTTACAAATGGATATTTTATCAAACAGTCCATATTCCTTTGAAGATACATAACAAGCAATACATAAATTAGAACTATTCATTCTCTGCATTATTCATTTTTTAGAGGGATATGGAAAGATCCTATGTGTCATATAGTTTATAACTTCCTATTTATTTGCTTGTAATTGGACTAGTGCCGTCTAATCATACATTATTTTCTAAGTAGCAAAAGCATACTATGCTTTTTGTCAAGGTAAACTGAAATATATATTTAAACTACATATACAGGGTTTGTCCGGAAAGTAATGTCAGTGAATTTTTTTTCCCGAGACTGTACGCGCCAGCCCGCGCTTTACGTGCTGGGATTGTGGTGGGGGATCTGGCACAAGATCCAACAAGCGTCAGTTGGCTACCGGTCGTTGTGGGAATAGAGTCGTTACAGTGACCGGTGCAAGAAAAAATGCAACGTTCGCTTGAGCAACGGATGGCGATCAAGTTTTGTGTGAAACTGGAGAAAAGTGCTGCGGAAACCATTCCAATGTTGAAGAAGGTTTTTGGCGTCGATTGTCTTTCGGACAGGCAAATTTTTCGGTGGCACAAGGCCTTCGCAGAAGGTCGGGAAAATGTCAACGACGAGAACCGCGCTGGACGGCCATCAACCTCCAGTTCCGACGACAATGTGAAACGTGTGCGTGACTTGTTGAATACTGACTCGGCGTCGTCTTAGTGTCCATTTAATTTCCGAAGCATTAGACATTACGAAAACCATTGTTCACGAAATTGTGTCGGAGTCTTTAGGAATGAGGAAGGTGTGCGCGAAGCTCGTGCCAAAAGTGCTAACGGACGATCAAAAAGCGAGGCGCGTCGAAATCTGCCAAGAACTTTTGGACACCTGCGAAGACAACCCCGCTTTCCTTGATGACGTCACTACCGGGGACGAAAGTTGGGTCTTTTAATAAGATCCGGAGACGAAGAGGCAAAGTGCGGAATGGCACACGTCGAACTCCCCTCGCCCCAAGAAGGCCAGGATGTCCAGGTCAAAGATCAAGACAATGCTGATTGTCTTTTTTGATTGCCGGGGATTGGTCCATCATGAGTTCGTTCCGCAGGGGACAACCGTAAGCGGAAAGTTTTACGTCGAGGTGGTGAAGCGGCTGAAACGCAGGGTGAATCGCGTCCGCCCAGACATCTCAAGATCCTGGAAGCTTCACCACGACAATGCGCCTTCGCACACCTGCTTCCTCGTGGCCGATTACCTCGTCAAGGCAGGCATCACCGTTGTTCCCCAGCCTCCCTACAGCCCGGATGTGCCCCCCCCAGACTTTTTTCTGTTTCCGCGTCTCAAAACCCCAATGAAAGGACAGCATTTTGGGACGCTGAAAAACATTCAGAAGGCTTGCACCGACGCTTTAAAGGCGATTACGGAAAACGACTACCGTGCGGCTTTTGATGCGTGGAATACCCGCTGGAACCGATGTGTGGACGCAGGAGGAATATATTTTGAAAGTTTCCAAAGATTTGTACACATAGAATCAATAAAAACCATTTTTCAAAGCTCACTGACATTACTTTCCGGACAAACCCTGTATGCATGTAAACATATTGTTTTGTTATGGATGAAAAAAATATTGCTTCTTCGTATAGAAATTATTCTGTTTAATGAAAATTAAACGCAACCACATATCAATTGGTGCTTTGCAATTCCCGATCCAGTGTGGTTCATCGAAGCTTATGTAATATATTTACAAAATTTGTGCTTCAGATATCGGTGCATTAATTGCTACGTACACTTGTTATTTAGCTTCTTAATTATATTGCAGACCAGAAATCTGATTTCTAGTTCCGGAATGAGAGTATAGAAACTCAAGAAACATTGATGTCTATCTAATGCATTCCAAGGGCTCCCAGAATATTTCGAAACTTCAGCAACAGGCGTCGGCAATAGCAGCATATACAAATGATTGACTCAGAAATGACAAAAAACAATAATACGCCATTACATAATGTAAATTTTATGACGGGTAACATTTTAACGGAATGAGTTACAATTAGTTTTGAAGATTAACAAGAAGTGGTAGCAAAACATACATTATCATTTTATTCCCTCCATTATTATATTTTTTTTACATGGATATGAAATTATCCCGTGTTATAGTGAGCTTAATTCGCTGTGTAAACATATTGCGTTATTACGGATGTAAAATAGGATTGTTTAGTTGCATATAAATTATTTTGTTACTTTGCAATTCCCCATCCAATATAATTAATTGATCAAACCTTATGTAATACCAAATAGTTACAATATCTGTTTCGGGTATCGGTGTACTAATTGCTACGTCCACTTATTATTTAGCTTCTTAATTATATTACAAACCAGAAATCTGATTTCTAGTCTCTAAACTCGAGGAATGTAGATATATATCTAATGTAGTCCAAGGGCTCCCATGATATTTCAAAACTTCAGCAACAGACGCCGGCAATTGCGGTTTATACAAATTATCGACTAAGAAATGACAAAAAACAATAATACACGAATCGCCGCGATTATTGAGCTATTACAATAATGACGTGGACTCATGCTAAGGACATACCATTAAGATTTAAGATATGGCAGCGTGCATTTGATATTCCGCGAAAGATGGCCGAGCATAAACCTTTTATTGCGACATAAATAAACCGCGATGAAAGGTCCTGCGAAAGACTTTAGAAAGCGGAGATGCTCGACGAGATAGAAGGAGACGGAGAACGGTGTCCACTGGTTTACCCGTCCGAAGAGCGTATCGTGGCCTTACTAGAGTCAGATTACGATCTTCGTACACTTCTATCGCGGGATGTTGCAAAAGAAGAGTGCTCCCGTGTAGGTAGGAAGGTAAAATTTAATAAGTGGACATTGCGTGGTAGGCAAAAGTAACACAATAAGCCTTCAAAGGATTATAGTAATAAGCCCACGCTCTGCTGAGTTCCATGAAAAAAATTCTCCAAGTCATCTAAACGTGTACATGTAATACAATTTTTGGGAATGGCCGTGTTATATCAAAAATTCTTTTAAAATGAGTTTAATGGCAGTGCAAGTTTTTTCAAGGGATCATTATAATAACGCACTAACTTGCCTAGTATCTAGTAAGGGTTTCTAACTATTTCCTAAATATATGTTTCATGAATGGGTGGTAATAAACCATCAAAACTATTAACTAACATGAACTCTACAATGAACTTCTTCCTACATACTTTATTCTCTAGTCTAAAACTCTAACGATAGACGAAATATGACAAAATCAGAGTAACATGAACGAAATGAAAAATTAACGAAGTAATAAGAAAAACCTCATCACAGTTGGCCATGAACGAAACGGGTACATTGCAGTCACGTCCGGGATCCAGAAATGACATATCTCGGAGGTTTTTTAGGCAGACTACCTCAAAGCCAACAACCCCATAGCCTGAATATGATATTTTAGGTTTGAAAACCTTTGCTCACAGTATTTAGGCTATGGGGTTATCGGTTATGAGTTATGAGGTTGTCTACTAAAAAAACCTCCGAGATACGACGTTTCTAATTAGATATACGCAGCTACTAGGCTATTGGATAGTGATTTCAAAATTATGGGGTTATGTGGTTGATCCTCAAGATTCTGACTCTTAGTGCTTATTTTTTTTCTTAGTTAGCGCTATGGGGATATCAGATTTGAGGCTGTCTGTGCAAACCTCCGAGATACATTGTTTGTTGGGTTTAAGAAATAGTACAGGGTTTTACGATTGTGGGGTTACCCTGAGTTTTTTTGTATCCTTAAATGGTAAAAAAAGTCACAACCTCCCTGTTTGTTCTATATGCGGTGCGTGATATTTCAGTTAGCCATATCTTGAAAACGACGCATGGGACCCACTTCACTTTTTTAGGTGATGACTATACACATCTTACAGAAAGGATTTATAGTGAAAAAATCGTCAGCAAAGTTTGCGAAAAAATTTTCAAAAACACCGGAGCACTCCCTGGGTTCTCAGTAACGCTCTGTGGGATATTTGCAGTATATATTTTTTCATAATCTAGAAACAAATATAAGGAGACGTTTATCGATTTGTTGCAAAATATTTTTTTTTCAAAAACTTATGGCCATTTTAATTTTAATTTTATAGGGACATTTGTGTCCCAAAATTAAAATGGCCATAACTTTTTGAAACAAAAATATTTTGTAACGAATCGAAAATGTCTCCTTATATGTTAAAATTATGAAAAAAAATATACTGCAAATATTCCACAGAGCGTTACTGAGAACCCAGGGAGTGCTCCAGTGTTTTTGAAAATTTTTTCGCAAACTTTGCTGGCGGTTTTTTCACTACAAATCCTTTCTGTAAGAGGTGTATAGTCATCGCCTAAAAAGTGAAGTGGGTCCCATGCGTCGTTTTCAAGATATGGCTAACTGAAATATCACGCACCGCCACTGGTTCTATCCATTATCAAAAGTGGTCTAGAATCATCAAGAGGTCTAAAATTGTATCACTAGGTTGCATTGAAAATAATGGTCCTCGAATCAACCTTATAAATGATAAAATCGACGACTTTAGACCTTTTTTGAGAATAATGATTCTCGATTCAACCTTATAAATAATAAAATAGAAGGTTGTAGGCTTCTTTTGATGTTAAGGACGAACTATGATGTGATGGGTTTATACCGACTGCGGATACAGATTCAGAAATATGTTTGGTGGTGTAGTCAACTGTAAATAACACTTTTTGTGTGTCTGTTTTATTTGACTAAGTGTTTTGAAAATCGTATAATTAGTTTGAATAACTCCATATTGCTTTTTATAATAAGCGCAATTAAAAACACCCTGGCATTTGCTTTGCAGAATTAAGTCTTATTTTGCTCGGCCAATTTTGGCACAAATTTTCCTTCAGCTGTCGCGTTTCCGTCGTTGCAGCGACACGATAAACGCCCCCATTAAAACATATTTTGTAATCGCAGCGCACCCGTAACAAAAACGAGATACCGCAGTATACTTAGCGAATTTTTTCGCCGTGTTTAAGGCCGGCAATAAATAAGGCAGTCGCGCGGCTTTTCCACGACTGGATAAGTAAATAAATTCTCGCCGCGCTATTAGTTCCCTGCGATTTATAGGCGCAGGGGACGCGATGATTTACATTTTCTAATCTCGGGAAAGTGAGTTACAGGTACATAATTCATGGTTGTGCGGTCGTCCGGTAGCCTCAGCGCGACGGCTTATCGGGATGCCTGCATGCGAAACCGGGGGGCCCGTTTTGAGCACTGCTCAGGTTCGCCGCCGCCGCCGCCTCTACCAGGTCCACAGAGAACGATAATCCTGTGATATAAAGGATATTACACATCTAGTCCTTCCCAAAACGAATTGTAGATTTAAAAAAATTTATTAAAAGAAAATATATCTTTATTTGATGAAGGATAATAGCTAATAGCAGAATAGGTTATGGTGCAGACCAGCACCTACTCTGCTACTAGTTATAAATTGTTTTCCGATAGGGACGGGCTGACACGTTGACAGGGCTGACATGTTGTGGCGGCCATGTTGTTTTGGCAGCGTCTGTCAAATATGTTTATTATTCAGTCACTGCTGCCAAATCACCATAGCAAGTTGAGCACACGAATGAGCAGCACGTCAACGCAGACTTCAACTTTTGACAGACAGCGAATTTTGCGTCGGGACTTGAGCCTGCACCAGTACAAGATCCAACTGACCCGAAGTTCAAAGTCAATGACCATAGATAACGCCGGTTGTTCGTTGACTGGGCTTCGGAGCGTTTGGAAAAAGAGCCCAATTTTGATAGAGAGATCTTCTTTAGTGACGAAGCGCATTTTTGAATGAATGGTGTTAACAATCAAAATTGCCATATATGGGACGACGCCAACCCACATTAGGTCCACCCGTTGGCACTGCATCCACAAAAAGTTACTGTTTGGTGCGCATTTTGGGCCGGCGGCGTCATTAGTCCGTATTTTTTCGAAAACGACGATGGTGACGCCATCACAGTCAACGGCGATCGGATCTGACCTTGAACAATATAGACATGAATGACATGTGATTTCAGCAGGACTTCACTACGTGCCACACAGCGAACGCCACGATGGACATTCTGCATGAACGATTTGAGGGTATGGTTTCGCGAAGGTGTCGTGAGTTGGCCACCAAGATCGTGCGATTTAACCCCGCTAGACTTTTTCTTGTGGGTTTTTTTTTGGAATCGTAGGTGTATGCCAATAACCTACAATCAACTGATGCCCTCAAAGTGAACATAACCCAGGCGATCGCTCAAATTAGGCCGGATCTATGCGGCAAAGTCATTGACAATTGGACCTGTCGCATCCGTGCCACCGTGAAAAGCCGCGGCGGACATTTAAACGATGTCATATTCCATACATAATGGCATACATGGGTGTTTCAAATAAAAAAATAATTTCGTTAATACCGCACACACAGCTTGTTTTACTCAATTTCAACATCGACCCGCCGTTACTGGAAAACCCTTTATCAGCATTTATACCAGGATGTCTTGGTTATATGGAAGTGAGAAGGAATTCTCTTAATTCCAACCTCGCGCTCTGATGATGACTTAGTCTGGAAAGTATTGATAATGTAAAAGTGAGAAGAAAATATACTTTTGAGCGCTTTATCTATGATTCGTTGCAGGGACTATTGGTAGGAAGTTCCAGATAGGAGAATTAGTAAAAATTACGTGTACATTATTGAGTATAGATTCAGACACACGTCCTGGTTATGGCCCGATTTAGACGTCTCATCCTGATTATGGGTTGGAAAAGAGGATTGAATGAGTGCGACTTTAATTGAAATAAATATATATCCAACAACTTACTTTCTTCATTTGAGAATATATTAGTTAGTCAACCGGCAACAATATTTATTTGACCGTATGGACAGCACACTATACACACTATATAAAATGCATTGTATTAATAAAAGATGGAAACTCAAAATAAATTCAATATTAGACACAGAAGGAATGCAGTTATGAATATATTTTTTTAATGCGATCCTACTAAACTGGTCCCCTCGTATCTGAAAAATAAATTGTAAAAAAATATTTTAAAATAAAAATGTTGACTGCGAACTTGTCAGCGCCTCAAGCTTCCGAAAGTTAAAAAAAAAAGTGAAAAACAACGCATACGTAAATATAACTAATGCCGACGCGAACGTGGCAGATCAATGAAAAAACGCACGCGTTAACGGTGACGCGACCGCGTTTTCTTATTGGTTGGTATAAAATAACATGTCCAAATCTCTTTTCAAATAATTGGTAACTACATCAAGAAATATTTCTTAATAATAAAACAGTTTCTTAATTCAAAGAAAAAATTTCATCTAATTGCAAGAAAAATAAATAGTACTCAGTAAAATAAGTTATTAACAACGGAAACTTTTTAAATACAAATGAGGAAGGAATTTTAAAAGACGATTATTTAAAAATAAAATGTACCGCTAGTAAGGTGTAAAAGTAAAAGACAAGAAAGACATGACGCTATTTACAACATAACTTGTTTGGTTCTCTTAATACTAACAGATACTACATCGTATGTCTTTTACGTCTCATTACCCCATTCTGAAATTGCTGTCATATAAATAAGTATAGAAAAAATGCCGCCTTTATTGTGGAAGAAAAAAAAAGAAAATGAATGGTAATCCCTTTGCTCTGACGGCTACAAGTCGTTACATAAAAAATAAATAAACGTTCTCTCAAAACCAGCGACTGCTCTAGGGATCAACTAATAACGGGCCAGCTATTAAAAATGTAAAAATCAGAAATCCATTTCCTGCATCTGATATTGTCAAAGTGAAATGAGTAATAGATTAAGTACGAAGTAATACGTGTGTTATAATTTATTTGTATCTAAATTAGATCTCAAATATAGATATATACGTACTTACCTCAATCGAGATTAAAATCTCACTTCATATGTATACATATGTAGATCAGTGCCAACCATTAATATAATGTGTCTAAATTTAAATTTCAAATAAGTGAATAGCATAAAAAATGTTGAGTGTAACTAAGGCAGAAGTAAGACGTTTCATAGAAGCTGAGATACATGTCGGTATGTAAATTAGATCTTGCCGTTATTGTATGGAAAAAAATCGATAATACGGTTAAAACCGAATTCACTGATCGCATTTGATAAAAAAACTTATAAAGCTATATTTTTTATAGCTCGGTTACCCAGCTTTCCATTTAACTTTACTGTTTTGTTTTCTTTTCATATGTGGATAGTGAACCTGTAATTTGTAGGTCATCTAATGATTTCTGAAATTATTTTTTTCAGGTAAGTAATTAGTTTTCGATAAGATCTTCGTTCTCACGTCAACTACAGTTTTAAAACTTTCTCCAACAAAAAATTCGCTCAGATTCCTTTAACACGAAAATATACAGAGTGAGGGAATTATTTTAACTGGCTTTGGCTCAAAAGCTAAAAAATTTAGTTTACGGAGTACGGCAAGTAGATGGCATACTCTATTTCCATTCTAAATTGAAAATAGGTAGAAAAAAGCAAGGTTGTCAGATATATTTTCTAAAATTGCTAAGCTCACTATACAAGTAGATACCTATGCTTCATACTTCAGTAAACTGTTAGTTCGTGACGTTCTTAGAAAGCTAGTTTGGAAATATTTTAAAAAAATTCATAGATATAAATTTATTACTTAGCATTAAAATAAAGCGTTTAAAATTGCTGGAAAAAAATAATAATAAATTCAAACAACTTTATGTATATTACTATACTTAACAAAATTTTGAAGAGCCGGCAACGGCGGCTCAGGCGGCTGGCCGCACAGATTAAAACCACTGGCGGTAACACCGGTCAACGAGATTATTAGACTACTTTGCATTTAATACATTGCTAATACTTCTTCGGTCCACTGTGCCATAAAATTTTTACGACGTCGTTAAAATGATTACGACTTTAGGCCCCCACCTTGTTTAAGCCGCCAGGGACGGGTTTTCCCCCAGATTTTTAAAACAAAACAATTTTTTGAGATTGTCTGGCTAAATGAGTATTATTTACAGCAAATTATATTGCAAATATTAAGAGGTTTGTATGCAGGCTAATTTTAATCTCCTATATTGATTTGAATGAAAAAAATTATTTCACAATTTTCGAATTTATAAAAGATATATGCACGCCCATGGAATCACAAAGTTGCACCGCTTTTTTTGTTCCCCAGGCGTATTTATCATTTTCAATTAAAATTAGAAGGACTATACGTTTCTATATATCGCTTATTTAGCGACAAGACTCTTCTTTAATTCTGTATTTGTTTATCCTTGGAGGTAGTAAATTTGTTCAAATTCACTTTTGTTCACTCAAAACTTTAATTGGTGTATGTTTTTGATATTATTCCAATAACAACAACTTTACCTTCAAAAACCTTTGTGGATTACAGAATGAATGGACTATGCATGAATGTATATTGTACACAAGGTGTACAATTAATAAAGGGCCACAGAGAAACATCAGATTCTTTGGATAAAAATATTTCGTTTTAACCACACACAATTTAGTCCAAAAGTTGCTGGTAACCAAGGTAACGCGAATATTACTAAAGCAGTCATTCAAGCGACATTTAAATGGTATACCCTTTCTGTCAAAATATGATGACAAAATTGATATTTGTAATAAAAACGTAAAATAGTCTAAGACACAAAAAAATTACACTGGCCAAAAACCCCCGGTCACAAAATTATGTGAAAGCATTTTCTTTTTTTTTATTGTTTGCGAAAATCGAAAATAAAATTATCATAACTGTGACACCCTGTACTTTGATTACCAATAACTAAAGTTGACACACGGCAACGCAACACATAGGCAACTCGCGTAGCATGCGATGGAGGTCGCCTCAATTCGTATTTATTTCAGTAGTTCCGTGATAGCTGGTGCTGTTGAGCAACCTCCGCTATATGTAATATGTTGCATAGTATGGTATAATTTCATAATAAAGTATGGCAAACGTGCGGAAGGCTATTATTTACTTTCATGTATTACACTTATAATGCGTACGTGCAACTCATTTCTGCCAATGACTTTTGAACTAAGGTAAGGTTGAATAAATCCAATATTTTTACCCAATGAATATGCAAAAAAAGATCAGTTAGACGGGTTCGTCCGCTACGGTGCAATATAAAATAGTTTCCGTTTTTGCCAAATTTTTGTGAGAGAACATTTTATAGTATGAATGCCGCGTACGCACAAAATTTTGAAGCTATGTTTACCATAAAGGTCCGAAATATGTTCACCCAAAAGGGCCAGAAATGTTACGAACTGAAGTCAATGACCTTCCCGCGGCACGCCGCTGTATTGCGATCGGTTAACTCTATACACAAGTTTTGTATGCATATTTTTTATAGATACATAGTTTGTGTAAACTTATGAGTATATGTAAACTCCGAAACTAAAGCATATACATTTAACTGGCAATTTTTGCAGACAAATACGAGTAGGTACTGGAAAAAACTCTTTAAACTAGGAAAAAGGGCTTTGCCGCGATTTTTTCCGCTCGTGATATGCGCGGGGCTGCGTGCTAAAGTAGATAATCAATTTATTATCCGAGTGCAAATAATTCTAATTACAAGTCGTGTGAGACCAGTGTAGGTCTATGAATATGCAATGAAGCTGAATCTATTGCAATCGTCAGGCTATAATTATTAGCGCGTGGCGAGCTCTGCGCAGTGTCGGATCGAGGGGGGAGGTGCAACTGGGGGCAAACCACAACAGATTCACAGGAAGATGAACCTCGTACTGTATTAACCCGGTTTAAAGGTGCGTATTGACACAGATAAATTTTGAAACTCATCAAACGCAAACATTTTAGTATATACTCTTCTCGAAGATAATAACTGAAAACAAGAGGTCGGATCAGAAATCCTGTTGATGCAAAACACAACAGAGTCGTATCTAGATGTTACGGGTAATATTATAATATTCATGAACATTAAGTTCTGTACTGTCGAACTGTATGTAATTGCAGGTATTCTTGACACCACGAATGTAGAGGATTGGTGATGTATTGTGACAAAAAAGATTTCCATCAGAAAGTGGACGGTTTGGATCATCTCCTAATGATGCCAATGTGGTTGGCGAAACACGCATAGAGTATAGTGCAATGACTTAGTGAAAAACGTGTTTAGGTGTTTGTTACAAAGGTTCAAGATCAAATTTAATGTGTCGCCATTTAGTTTACTTGAAATGATTACTGGTCATAAATAATAATTAATCAATGGTCCCAAGTGACATTTTAATTGCATTTGTCCCGTAATCTTTATGGATCTTACTACTACATATTACATACTACTACACATTATATACTTCGGTACTAAAAAATGTGTTCTCATTTTGTTCATCAATTCATCACATTGTCGAACAAAGAAAATTACATTTAAAAGAATTAACCCCTTTTCACTTTCCAAATCTGTCACTGTACATAGAACTAAGTACACATTATAAATACGCCAAATTTATAATAAACATCAATGGGTGCGATCATTTTTTCCAAAAAAATACTTTTTGGTGCTATACAGTGAATGCGATATTATGCGATATATACAGCGAACATTATGTTCGCAAATATGTGAACACATTACACTGGCATATAACAAATGGAAATTACAGTAGAATCTCGGATGTTTGTTAGCAGACAGCGTCAAATCCAGTAACTCCTTAGCCCTGAGGGTAAGATTATTGAGGATAGCTCAATAACCTTAATACCATAAAAAAATCCAATCAGTTCTTTTGAATCCATGGCCAAGTAGTTCCGTTAATTTGCTGCAGACTTTATAACCACATAGTCCTGTGAATTGGATTCAAGCACCGCAGGCTAAACAACTCTACTACTTCCTCCAACCAAATAACTTCATAGTCTAAGGGGTTTGTGATTGTTATTAAATCTGACAGTTTTGACTCTCAGACCCTTAAATCTATAGGATTATTGAATTTGAGAATATCTGCTCATATAAGGAACCCCCGAGGTAGGTAGTTTCTAGTTACTTAATATTTCATAGTTCAACAGCCCCTGGGCTGTTGGGGTATTGGGTTTAAGAGTATGGGGTTACAGAGTTGTGCGGTTCACTTTAGGTTTCTTTTGACCCCCAAATGGTATCTTAGGACAAAAAAAAATCACAATATCTTTATTCTATGCAATTTTCGATTCAATCCTATAAATGACCAAATTGATTGAGACTTGAATGAGATAACTTTGCTTCCGGAATAGTTTCAATTAAAGACATATACAGGGTATCTACATTTATTTATGTACAAATCCATATAATCCTCATTTTTCAAGAAATAGAGCATGTTTTTTCTGTTTGTTTTAAAGGTCAGCCCCAGTTCCTGCTACGTTTTTTTTTTTATATATCTCCAATATTCAATATGACCATTTAGCGATTTTTTTATTCAAAATCTGAATCCATAGAGTTAATTATGACCCCTCAAAACCCCCATATGCGAAATATGAACAAAAATATACAGAGTGCTTATTTCTGTATGATTTCTAGTTTGAGCAAAATATCGAATCGAAAGCCGCTAGACGAGTCTAGTGTGCCATGGAATACTGTCACGACAGTTGAATGTTACCTGGAATCACTTAAACTTAATGTTCGAATTTTCCTTGAGTGTGCCTACAAATGTTCAAATATTTGTTTCTCATCAGCTTGTTTTAGTGTGGGCCATTTTTTTTAGTGTTTTGCTTTTTAGTTTCATTTCAATTTTTTTTTTTGAAAAATTTGTATTCGCAAAATTATTGTTTAAAAACAACTTTTCTGGTAGAGTTTAGGGTTAAGGCAGCTGGTTTTCCAGAGATAAAACTAAGATGGTAAAATAATGCTATTTTATCACTGTTTACAACTCAAAACAACTAAAAAATAAAAAAATAAAACAAGCACGTTTTCAGGGAAAAAATACAAATTTTAAAATAACTTTTGAACAATCAACAATCGAATAATAACATATATGGTTATTTTGATCGTAAATGACCTCCTCTATCACCTGACTTCGTTTGATCGTCGACTTTTGGAACACCCTGTTTATAAAACAGTTTTTGGTACTCGGAAATGCAGGATCTATGATATATTATCTATATGATATAATATCTCATTCATATTTTTCCCATATGTTGCGAAAATTATGGCGCAGTGTTGCATGCGTTCCGGGAGTGTTGTCCGCACAGTAGGTCCGGCACTGCGCACGCCTCTATTGCGGAGGCTTCGCGTATTTAAAATTTTCGCGCACTCTGATTTACGCGCCGCGCAACGGAACGATTATTCAGTGCGCGCTTTTTTTTATTTACGGCCAGCAATAAAGAGGCCGGCACATGACACGAATGCATATTTATTATGTCAGCGTACGATCTCTCGCGGTCGAAAGTTATGGAGTACGATCTCGGCGGGCACCTGTTGATGCCGATGCGTTTATAAAAAGCTGACCAAACCCGCGGACCGCGGCCGGACCGGTCGCCGAGTCCTCGCCCTTCGCAGACCGCTGTCAACGTTTCTTCGGTTCACGATCGCGGATCATACACCCAAGTGGATTTTTTCAAGTTTATTTCACGCACCAATAAAAACAAGATTAAAAAACTTTGTTAAAAAAAAAAACGAAATTGGTTTGCAAAAATTGTTCAAACATATCAAACAATAATTGACTTAACTCATTAATGCCTGAAATTGCATATTTCACACACACAGCTTTAGAGTAACATAACTCTGCTATTTTATTGCAGAATTTCACAGAATACATATTCACAGAATTTCACAGAATACGTATTCACAGAATTTCACAGAATACGTCTAGTCTATACGACTATTTTTGAGCGTCCTCTACTCGATTTTGATTTTAGCCCGTTTCAGTCCGTTTTTCCTAGAAAATTTTGGAAATCAAAAATGAAAAACAGTTTTTTGTGACTTTTTTTAACAAATGGCTCTAAACGATCTCCAAAAATGTTTCAATTGCTCTCTTCTAGTGCCATCGTGTAATTGGAGATTAGCCTTCAATAATACAGCTACACAAAAAAAATCATGATCCTGGATATTGACCTTAGTACCCCTACATATTTTTCGACGCTGAATTCGAATCCAATCTCAAAAAAGTCAATACACCCTCAACATTTTGAGATGAATATTTGACAAAATTCGCAATTTTTCTTCCAAGAATATATTTCTGGGAGTTTTCGAGGTTGCTGATTTCAAATTTCAACATGCCAAAAGCAGAAAATGTACCCTAGAGGTGAAAATCGAGCATAACAGGGATTGAAGGGGTATTTTGTCAAATTTTCATATATTACCCCTATCTCAAAATTTTGAGGGTGTATTGACTTTTTTGAGGTTGGATTCGAATTCAGCGTCGAAAAATACACGTGGATACTAAGGTCAATATCCAGGATCATGAGTTTTTAGCAGTGTACAGCTACATAAAAAAATCATGATCCTGGATATTGACCTTATTATCTCCGTGTATTTTTCGACGCTGAATTCGAATCCAACCTAAAAAAAAGTCAATACACCCTCAACATTTTGAGATAGGGGTGAGAAATGAATATTTGACAAAATCCGCAATTTTTGTTACAAGAATATATTTCCGGGGGTTTTCGAGGTTGCTGATTTCAAAATTCAACATGCCAAAAGCAGAAAATATACCCCAGAGGTGAAAATCAAGTATAACAGGGATTGAAGGGGGTATTTTGTCAAATTTTCATTTATTACTTACCCCTATCTCAAAATTTTGAGGGTGTATTGACTTTTTTGAGGTTAGATTAGAATTCAGCGTCGAAAAATACACGTGGATACTAAGGTCAATATCCAGGATCATGAGTTTTTTAGCAGGTGTACAGCTATACAAAAAATACATGATCCTGGATATTGATCTTATTATCCATATGTATTTTACGACGCTGAATTCAAATTCAACCTCAAAAAAGTCAATACACCCTCAAAATTTTGAGATAGAGGTAAGACATGAAAAAAATGACAAAATACCCCCTTCAACCCCTGTCATACTCAATTTTCACTCTGGGGTACATTTCCTGTTTTTGGAATGTTGAAATTTGAAATCAGCAACCTCGAAAACCGCCAGGAATATATTCTTGGAACAAAAATTGGGTATTTTATCACATTTTCATTTCTTACACCTATCTCAAAATTTTGAGGGTGTACTGATTTTTTTGAGGTTGGATTCGAATTCAGCATCGAAAAATAGATGGGGATTCTAAGGTCAATATCCAGGATCATGATTTTTTTTGTGTAGCTGTGTAATCCATCGTGATCCTCAAGGATTTTTTCGCTTCCGTTTCGATGTCGCGACCGAAAGTCGGCCATTTCTTTTTCGGTCACATATCTTGATATCTGGATCGTGCGTTTTATCATTTGCTTTCTTGATATGTTAGTTGATGAGGCATTACTAGATGATTTTGAAAT
Source organism: Aromia moschata (assembly GCA_029963805.1). Lineage (NCBI taxonomy): Eukaryota > Metazoa > Arthropoda > Insecta > Coleoptera > Cerambycidae > Aromia > Aromia moschata. The sequence goes on from JAPWTK010000042.1 coordinate 2,148,171, forward strand.
GTTTTGGTGACAATATTAATGTTTTATACGGAAAAAAAAAAGAAAAACAGAGTTTTTTGGGACTTAAAAAAATGACCTGCAGTTGCGATATCGAGCCGGAAGCGGAAAAATCCTTGGGAATTGCGATGGACTATTGAAGGTTGATGTTCAATTACACGATCTTTCACTACAAGACGGCAACTGAAAAATGTTTGGAGATCGTCTACAGCCATTTTTCAAAAAAAAAAATAAAAAATAAACAGTTTTTTATTTTTAATTTCCAAAGTTTTCCAGGAAAAATGTATTGCATTGAGGTAAAACAATCAAAATCGGGTAGAGCACCCTCAAAAATTCAGAAATTCTGCGACAAAATCGCATAGTTAAATTGCTCTAAAGCTGCGTATGCGAAATATATAATTTCAGGCATTAATAGGTTAAGGTAAAGCACCACTAGTTGACACTTTACGTTACAATACTAAAGCCTACTTCTCAGAGCTTCGTTGTATTGTGGGCGACACACAGCCTACCAATAAAAACGTTACTCTACTCACTCAGGTACTTTTTTTTTCAACTGATTCACTCAACATAATGAGAAGAGGTGTCGGATTTTCAAAAAGGTTTTGGAAAAAACTGCTACTCATATGTTAAGTAGGTACCTATTCTGACCTTGGAAAGCACGAGTTGAGTGTCTAAAATTGCACCTGATAAGGCAACATTGGATCAACGTCATCTAGTGACTGTTATTGCTTTCGTGTTTCTTCGTGTAGAAACGCTATCAGCTCTCAGCTCGTCACAGGTACTTTTTTTTTCAATTGATTTACTCAACATAATGAGAAGAGGAAGACTTTTAAAAAGGTTTTGGAAAAAAACTGCTACTCGTATGTTAAGTAGGTACCTATTCTGACCTTGGAAAGCACGAGCTGACTGTCTATAATTGCACCTGATAAGGCAACATTGGATCAACGTCATCTAGTGACTGTTATTGCTTTCGTGTTTCTTCCTGTAAAAACGCTCTCAGCTCTCAGCTCGTCACAGGTACTTTTTTTTTCAATTGATTTACTCAACATAATGAGAAGAGGAAGACTTTTAAAAAGGTTTTTGGAAAAAAACTGCTACTCGTATGTTAAGTAGGTACCTATTCTGACCTTGGAAAGCACGAGCTGACTGTCTAAAATTGCACCTGATAAGGCAACATTGGATCAACGTCATCGAGTGACTGTTATTGCTTTCGTGTTCCTTCGTGTAAAAACGCTCTCAGCTCTCAGCTCGTCACAGGTACTTTTTTTTTTTCAATTGATTTACTCAACATAATGAGAAGAGGAAGACTTTTAAAAAGGTTTTGGAAAAAAACTGCTACTCGTATGTTAAGTAGGTACCTATTCTGACCTTGGAAAGCACGAGCTGACTGTCTAAAATTGCACCTGATAAGGCAACATTGGATCAACGTCATCGAGTGACTGTTATTGCTTTCGTGTTCCTTCGTGTAAAAACGCTCTCAGCTCTCAGCTCGTCACAGGTACTTTTTTTTTCAATTGATTTACTCAACATAATGAGAAGAGGAAGACTTTTAAAAAGGTTTTGGAAAAAAACTGCTACTCGTATGTTAAGTAGGTACCTATTCTGACCTTGGAAAGCACGAGTTGACTGTCTAAAATTGCACCTGATAAGGCAACATTGGATCAACGTCATCTAGTGACTGTTATTGCTTTCGTGTTTTCCCCGTGTGAAAACGCTCTCAGGCGTTTTCATTTTAACCAGTCGCAGTTCGACGTCACGGTGGTGACTAGATGTAGATAAACGCTGGTGGATTTTTCTATGTTTGGCCAGCACGCGTGCCCATCGCCACACAGGTCGTCCGGATGGCGGGGGTCACGACCCCGCGCTGTGCAGGCCCTATCAACCTCCTCCCTTCGTCCTCCGCGCGCCATCATCTTCGGCGAACCGCCGCCGGCCGAACATACTCTGACAGCTATCACTCTCACGACCCGACCGGACGGCACGACTTGGCCCGATCGCACAACAGTTCTCATTACGTTACGAAAGCGGCGCGTTACCGGCGTTCGTGTTTGTTTAAGGCTAAAGCAATAATTACCGGCTCCGCTATCAGTCATCCGAGGATTATGTTATGTTCACTTTACGGAATCCAGCACGAGGTGGGATTTTTTTCTCCTTCGCAGTGCCGTGACTCCAGTGTTTGCCTTGCAATTTAATATTTCGCAGTTTATTGATTCTCTTCGGCAATAATTATTGCCGATATCTTCATGGCGGGAATGTGAAACGGTCTCGGGCCGGAGAGCTATCGCGAGAGCCGTTATGGATTTTTGTGACGTCTTAATGTTTGAGAATATCTTCACTATTAGTCACTTCAGAGTATATGTTGTCTAAGTATAGGTTACGACAATGCCTGCAATCTGCAAATCACCACGAGTACTGTTAGGTCTTATGTTAGTCAGAAATTTAATACCAAGTCTAGGATTGGGATTGATGTTCCATATTTTGTGATAAAAATAAAAGGTTTGTAAGAAAAAACATGTAAGACGCTCAATACTTCAAGTTTGTTTCTCCGTATATATTGTTTTTCAAAATTTTAACGTCAAAACTTCCTAGAATAAATAACTCAGTCGCAGAACTTTCCAAAAAGTTGTATTGGACTAGCACCTAATTTAAAATCTGGCATTGGGAAATCAGACCGTACCTTTTAGTTCTAAGACCAAAAATAAAAATATTCTTCCTTGTGACATGGTGATGACCCTTTCACCCAACTGTGACCTCTTCAAAATTAGACAAGGTGGGCGTGTATCTGGACTTTGTTATTGAATTTTATTTATATTTCTAAGTAAAGATGCTTTGTTAACAATTGAGACTGCTTAGAAGCTGTGAAATGATCACCAGAATTGCTATCAGTCATTTGCCATTGGTACCGTTAGATCTTTAATCCGAAATTTGGTACTTATTGAAGAAGAAAAAAGATATACTATACTTTAATGTGGTGTAAAATATTTCAAGAACAGTAACAACTGAGTAGAACTTTTCAAAAATTATATTTGATTGGTACCAAACTAAAGTTATGCACTTGTATAGTTAGAAGGGTATACAAGTGACACCAAGTTCTGATTATGTTTTCTTCAAATCTGTTATATAAATTGGGTTCATTATATTTATTACAAAACCTTGTAATATACTGTAAAACATATTAAAAAAACTATTCTAACTTTACATTATTTTTTTGTTTTAACTAAATTTGATACTGTCCTCAAATTTTGATGTGGAAATAGTGATTCTGTTGGCAGCAGTTGTACATCATATTAAAATATATTTGATTATAATTGCATAGTTTGAAAATTCTTTTTGCACACTTTTTGATCGAACCGACACCCATTTTGACTATCCGATTTTGACAGCAAACAATATCAATTTCAGTTATTGATCTATATACTAAAAATGCAAGACGTAATTCCAACAACATTGTACAAAGTAAGATACAAATTACAAAAAAGACAAAGTTGATACAAGGATTTCTAGACAGTTGATAACAACAGCAACATTTTTTTATTATTAATAGGTATAAGATACTCGTAATTAATTACGAAAAACTACAAAGAGCAGGTGAAGCAATAACAAACGCTGGAAATTAATACATTTGCAAATCCACAGTGTCATAAATTGAGTAAAATAGCAATATTACATTGAGAAATTGTTTCCTGCTGCTGTTCAACATACATAATCAGCAGAACAAGTTTAAATATTAATATTGGCAAGCACAGTACATTAATCTGTCTGCGCATAAATAAATTCACAAAGGCTATAGTACCTAGGAATCTATGCTACTTAGTAAATATTGTTAACAATATTGCCAAGCTACATGTGATATAAATATCTTGGCATATATGAACCATAATGCTTTGCGTGTTTACTATACAATAAGTAGCATTTAATGTGGGACTTGTGGGAGGAAAACAAACATCTGTAAGTGCAACAGTAATTCAAATATTTTAAGCTGTTTGCGATAATGGTACTAGAGATGGTAAACGCATCCGTAGATATGGCAAAGCCTCAAACACCAAATAAATAAATAATTCAACAAATTAATAATTATTTGAGAGTTCCTTTGAGACAGGCATTTTTGTTAATCGGCTCTCACGTATGTTTGTTTTGAAATTAGATAAAGAGATCTTGTGAATAATTATATTTGTAAAAGAATGCAAGATAACGAACAGCAGATTACACGGGGTCCAGCAGGGAGGTATGACTTTTTTTAAAGACTGTCACATTCTTATTTTTCATCGAAATTCAAATTTTATTTTTTTCAATACATAGCTGAAATGTTGTGATTAAACGATGCATAGTGGAAAATAAAAAAGTAATCAGGTGCGAAAAATTACGTCAATTTTTGTCTAGGCACTCCTATAGATGGCGCGAGAAATTTTCCATACTCCTTTGAAACATTTCACGTGGAACCCTTCGAATTTCCCGAGTGATTATTTCTGGAAGGGCCTCAAGTGTACGAGGTTTGTTTATGTATACTCGAGATTTAAGGCAGCCCTGTAAAAGTCACAAGGTGAGGGTCTGGGGACCAAAGGGGCCACTCCACATCTCCATGCAAAGAAATCAAACGTCCTGGGAAATGTTCCCTTAAAAAAAGCCATTGCTGGTCTAAATGTGTGGCAAGTTTCTCCATCTTGTTGAAACCATACATTATTGAGGTTAATGCGTCGTCTCAATTACTGCAAAAATAAAATCATGTCACTGCAAAAAGAAAAACATCACTAGGTAGCGATCCGTGTTTACAATAAGTGTGTGTCCGTTTTTCACGAAAAAAAGTAATTGCCAATAATAAAGTTTCGGCTAATAAATTCCATCCATGGTAACTGAAATGGCATCTGCCAAGGAGTAGATGCTATCTATTCGGAAAACAATATGTTCACCTCACCTCACATGACACGCTCTTCAAAAATTCCATACCTCCCTGCCGGACCCTATATAGGTATTTTGATTTGTATTTTTGTTGTAAATTGTCCATTTCTTGGGCACATTGAATTGGACAGCGATGAAATGGACAGTATTACGAACAACTATAAAAAGAGATTCACCTCAGTTATCGATAAGACTGAACAATAATAACATTCATCATTGAATTTTAAAAACACTGTGCGAATGCCACGTCATTACTCCACAAGACTTGTGGGTTCACTTTTGACATAGTCCAAACTGAAGCTAGTCTTCCTTACTCAGATGGTATTCTTCGTTACAAATTATAGAGACAATATGAATTACTTTCATTGTTTTTGTTTTTGTTTTTGTAGCCATAGTTATCAATACATTTTCCTCTTGAAATAGAACTAAACATACCACAAGATATTTTGGAAATGAGATTCATCTGTCAATATCAGAATTAGTAACAATTTAAGTTTTTTCTGCTTCCGTTAGTTATTAGTTTTATTATTATTAGTAATAATTTAATTATTAGTTCCGATTCTTAAATTTATTTTTTTTCGTTCTTTCTTTTCAATTTCATTTTTCACTAAAAATAATTTAAATATTTTTTTCATATATTTCATATATGCATTGCTTGAGCATTTGATTTGTATAGAAAAACTCAAATTTTCGATTCATTGAATATACACCCTCCCCTACTTTATGATATATTACTGATGTCACAAACATCAGAAGAGATGTTGGTTTCGTTCAAAGTTCAACATTAATTATTTATACTTGATACTGTGGTCGCAGATTAGACAATACTCTGTGTGGTAACAAAAAAGTGAAGACTACGTCTAGTGGTATTATGATCAGTCTGTATAAGTGTTAGTATTATGTTTCTAAATAGCGCATTAGAACCTAGATCAACTCCAGCTTAGCACTGGGCGTGCAAAAGGTTACATACAACGTTTTCAAGGTTAATCACAGTGAATGAAACGCTGCCTTATACAAAGACAGTCGCAGCAACGTTTTTCTCAATGGATTCCCGTAAAAGTTTTATCTTGTACAACATAAAAGTCGGTACCACTACACACTTAACACGTGTCCAAGTCGCATGCTAATGGTCGTTGATAGAGCCATAGAAGCGCTTGAATGCCGCAATCAAAAACAATTACGTGTAATTGTGCCGGGTCTCTGTTAGAAGAATATTGCATTAAATTGTAGTAAAGCCAATGAAAGTGATTGCGTTTAAGGTGAAATTAATCACGATTGAGCGCTATTAAGTCATTAAGAGGTACCATTACAGGTAATATATAACGCTTGTGTCAAGTCTCGAGTCGAGATGCGTAATTACCTTATCTCAGGTTAAAAATACGTATAGAAATACTTCTGTTCGGCGCTGGTGACAGTTTATAGCCCGGTAGCTAGCCCTTTTTTTCACACCCGATCTGACCATACCTAGTTTTTGTTTTTTTATAGTTGTTTGTGCATAAATCAAGAACATAGGTGGAAAAAATCGTCATATTTAGTTGCTAATCAAATCGACAAAAATCTGAAACTTGATTACAGACTTTAACAATGCATATATGTCATTTGAAATTTATTTAGTAATAAAAAAATGCCTTCATATTTCTAAAGAAAACCCAGCATATTTTTTCGCATTTCAAAAATTTATTTCGTTGCCGCAGGTATCCAAAAACAAGAAAAAAAACAATAGTAAGGACTTTGAAGCTTGTATTTTGTTTAATTCAGAAAAAACAAGTATACAAAAAATATTGCCCTAAAACTTCATCACGAGTGACAAAACTTTGAAAAAAGGATTTGAAGGAAGGAAGTAAGGAAACAAGCGTCTAGTTTATTATCTAGCGACTAGTTTATCTCGATACATAATGGTTAAGACTACTTTGCAGGATATAAAATAGTCGATATTTCAACATACCAAAAATTTATTTATGTTTTGAGGCCTCAAAATGGCAAGTATAAACTCAAAAAATCGAAGGTACTGACAATGGAAAGCGTTTTGACGTTTCTTAAGATGGCTGGTGATTTTTTTATTAGGAAAAAGCTTATAAAAGAAATTAGATACTAATCTTCGTTCTCCGTGGTATCAGCACACCAGCAGAGTTATATATTATGTCGACTGAAGGCTAATGATGTACAAGGGATGAGCTAAAATGAGAAGAAATAGCAGATTTTCATAATAACCTGAATGCAAGGGAGTTATAGCAAAGAGTAATCATCCACAGCACAGCTTACTATAAATTACGTCATACTGCTGAGAATATTATTGCACATATTCAATGCATAATATTCGGAATTCCACCAATACAAAAAATACACGGTATTCCATTAAAGATAAATAATGTTAATTAAATATCTCTGTAGTTGCTACATTGTTTCAGTTATCTTTGTGACGGCATATTCTGAAATTTCAGAAAAAAGTTAGTCCTGTAAAAAAATCGGAACTAAAGAATAACGGAGAATTTGGGGAGTGTGAATTCTCACGAACACACCCTGTAGACAAAATATGAGTTGGTATGTTATAAAGTTCCATTTTAATTACTAAATTATTCATCACTAACACATTATCACATCGCTAAATTATTTTTAATTTAGCGATGTTGTCGGTTACTGATGAAATGCAAAGAACATATTTTGTGACATCTTTTTTTTTTTTTTATATTCGACATGTAAACTAAATGCAAAAATTAGCTGCATTTAGATCACGTGAGGAAAAAAGTGGCTAGCACCCGGGCTATTACCTTATATAAATCAACATCAAAATCAGTTAATAAACAACTCGAGACAGAACGAATAAAGTCGTCGGCTTGGCAGTGGGCGGAGACGTTTCGTAGGTGTATTAAAGACTGGCGGAGAATTTATCTAGGCGATAAAAAACATTTATGTAAAAAATAATTTTCTCGCAATCCGATAGCGCTGGCCGCTTTGATATTTTTTTAACGCCGTAGCGCTGCTACTTTTTCACACAAAAACTAGTTTAGAATAGACGGACATCATAAATCTCGCTTACCATCCTGCAGTATGACGCACAGAATCATTTATATTTTTAGGGCCAACGTAGAGGAACAAGTATTTGATCACTTCTGGTTAGTTTCTTTACAACAGTAAATTTTATATTTATAATTTATATCGATCGGGTTTGGATGCTCTTAAAATATACCTTACTGGTGGCCTTTGAAAATGCAACACCCTGAAGGAGTTGAGTAACATAACTCAAACTGCGTTGAAGTCATGTATTGTATTAATAAAACAACAGATTACGGTTACAAGCTTATCAGTACAACTTTACTGATAATACAGGATGTCTGTCCCCCACGTACTCTTAGAGCAGCTTCTAGACGCCTTGGTAATGAATAAAACAGCATTCGAATGGTCTCTTGAGGTATAGGAGGTTGCTGATTTTAAATTTTAACATGTCCATAGCATACAATTTGTTACAAGTGTGAAAATTGAACAAAACAGAGGTTGAAAGGGGTACAAAACGTTAATTAAACAATATACGCAACTTTTACGCCGAAAGTCTGTTTCCAGGGGGGTTTTGAGATATACATATACAAGTATGTATATCACAAGAATGGTCCCGAATGCGATTGTGGTAACCCCAGACAGACCATGGACCACATCTTAAATGAATGTCCGACAAGGTCCCTCCCTGGTGGCCTTCATGAACTCCATTCTGCCTCCGACGCTGCAGTTGACTGGATCTCCAATCTGGATATTAATGTATAATCTGTACATAAATATAATGTTATCCTATTTTATTGTAATGTTAATGTGTTCCGCATACGAAATAATAATAAACAAGAATTGTGATATATAAAAATCAAAAGAAACGTTAGAATAAAATTCAGTTCATTACAACAGCTCAGATTCTAAGAAAAAAAATTGTGTAATTTATCAAATGTAGATACACTCTTTTATACAGGATTTTCATTAATAATGCAAAAAATATTCTGTTCTTGGCATACTGCGATTTGAAAGCAGCAACCTCAAAACCCCCCTGGAAACAGACTTTCGGCGTAAAAGTCGCGTATATTGTTTGATTAACATTTTGCACTCCTTTCAACCTCTATTTTGCTCAATTTTCACACTTGAAACAAATTTCATGCTATGGATATGTTAAAATTTGAAATCAGCAACCTCTAGAACCCCAGGAAATATAATTTTGGAATAAAAGTTGTGTATTTTGTCATATAAACATTTTCGCACCCCTTCAACCCCTGTTATACTCGATTTTCATCTCTGGGATACATTTCGCTTTTGGTATGTTGAAATTTGAAATCAGCAACCTCGAAAACCCCCAGAAATATATTCTTGGAATTAAAAATTGCATATTTTGTCAAATTTTCATTTCTTACCCCATTCAACACCTATTTTATTCGATTTTTACCCTTAGAATAAATTTATTGTCATGACAATAGTTATATCTAAAATAACCAACCTACGCAAACTAACGGTTTTACATCAGGGTTCTGCACGTACTTGTTGTCATCATATATCACGGATTTTACCCTATTTTAGAGACGTTTATCACTTTATCTCAAAATTTGGAGTGTGTTGACTTTTTTGGATTCGAATTCAGCGTCGAAAAATACATAACGATAGGTACTAAGGTCAATATCCAGGATCATGATTTTTTTTTTGTGTAGCTGTGTTATCTATACAAATTCGCGGTCGTTTGAAGAACGATCCGTTGAGAAACGAGCATACAGGAAAAACAATGTAACATTCCCGGAGACAACTAAAAAAAGGCAGTCAATAAATAAATCATATTTTGCCTACGCGCTTTTTTCTTTTTTCGAATAGCGAAACTCTCCTGACAAGTGTATTTTCGTCGTCCGAGTGTGCGGCCAACGCACGTAAACCCCGAAAAAATATCGGAGATAAATTATCCGCGGCAGTCATTTGTCTGCGCCGCTCCTCGACTACAGCGACGCGGCGACACTTACGGTGGACCCGGTAATTAACGGTCTTAAAGTCGCATTTTTCAAAGCGGACCGCTTAATATTTCACACAATAAATTCGGGGAGTGTCAAACGTGCAACCGGGGGTTATTTATATACTACGCGCTAGCAAACATAACCGTGTCGGGAGGAAACATAGGCGTAGGTTCCGGGGCCATTTCAGACATCATTCAAACAGGGCAGCACGTTTAAGAGCAGATTTTGTCTTAAAGGGGTCGTCTACCTACCCAAACGGCTTAAAAAATATCATTTTTTTTTAACTTTTTCCAAAATTCATTGTCTAGACCAGTGGTCGGCAAACCGTGGCTCGCGAGCCACATGTGGCTCTTTGACCCCTAGAGACCCTCTGCCACAAAATATCACGTGCGGGCAGTATAATGGTGGTTAATATCGTGTATGGCATAATAAAATAGAGCATGAACTTTACTTAATGAAGTGCGTAAACTATGTTGGCTTTCCTATGGGTTTGGTGTTATTTCCCTTTTCGGTTCTACATATTTATGCGAACAATATTTTTTCGACCGTGAACCTCATCAAGAGTAAATTAATAAATCGTCTTACTGATGAGAACCTGGAATCGTGCCTAAAATTAAAAACAATATACAAACCTAACTTACCCAAACTTTCGAAGGAGATGCAAGGCCATTAATTCAAGATCATTATCAATTCATCAAGGTCATTCACATTAAAGGTTTGCTAGTCATTGTCATTAGTCATTACTACTTTTTATAGATATTTTACTTATATAATATAACTTAATTTATATACAAGATCATTAGTAAACATTATTATATCAAGTTTTATTCAGTGTATCCTATTTGTAGTTTAATTAAGACTCAAAGTGTAGATTTAAGACACAAGTCTTAAGACTTCAAACTAAAGTTTATTAAGTTAATAAACAAAGTAGCTACCTATATAATTTAAGTTTAAATTAGGCTTTCAATAGATACCTCAATCGTTGAACTTTTGATATTTGGTTCTTTTGCCTAATAAGTTTGCCGACCACAAAGTGCCCCCAAATGAGTTTTGTAAATGAAATTTGTAAGTGTTTGCAATACGGAACATATCAACCCTTCGAAGCATATGGTCAATGACATAGGACATAGAGGGGGTACATGACGCTCCTGGTCCTACCATAACAGATTAATCGTAAATACAACTATTCTCAATAATCCGGGTTCCAAGCTTTAAACGCGTTTTTCTCAAAACAGCATATTCAAACTAGTCAACACGATATCTCAAAAACTACAAAATTTATTCTGTTCAGATTTAGATAGTGCGTTCAGAACATATACAGTTATGGCCTAAATTAGCACAGTTGTGGTGTCTCGCTTTTTGTTTCTCTGACTAAAAAAGATGAAAAAAAAAACTGACAAGACTGTCTTTTTTCTTCAAAATGGTGTGAAAATTTAAATTTTCAAAATCTTGAATTACTCCTAGTTCAGACGATATACAGAGTCTATGAATTAAAATTCCGTTTCATTTTTTGATTTCAGAAAATCAAAACAGTCGAAGTCATGTCAACCGCCAAGTATATATTCGCATGGGTCTCTAAAGAGTTTTAGAGTCGATGCATGCAATATTTTACTTGAAAATTTGTTAGAAACTTGAAATGAAATAAATTATTTTTTTACAGACAAAGTTTAAGATTCGGTATTCAGTTTGTTCTAGCATAGACATTTTGCTTCGCAATATTTTTTTTATTCAAGAATATTTGCAAATAACGACACCACATGCAACTCGGTATTCCATATTCAAAGGAAAGTTGTTTTATGATGAACAAGATTATATATTATTTATAGTTCTCATAATATATTATCTTATTAGTGTTAAAATGTATAATTATGTATGTACATATGTATATATGTAAATGTTTCTATATTCTCAACTAGGATAAAGTTAGAATATTAAACTTTAAAAATTCGGCAACAAAGGTCGATGTTTTC
>JAPWTK010000042.1:2167500-2370989 GCA_029963805.1 Aromia moschata
ATGAAGTAGGTATTCATTTCTAATCATTTCTGCTACCTATATTTTCATACATATAGGCATGTCCGTTATATGAGGTCTAAATATAGGCTTCTCAAGGAGAACCTTTAGATTCTAACAGTAAATTCGCATCCGAATGCAAAAAAAAAAGTCAAACTATGGTAGCACGTTAGTAAAAAACACATTAATTACTATATATTTTACTACTTAATATAGTTGTATTTCTCAAACTATTTCTACAATATTCTCTGTATAAATCTTTGCGATTATTTCAAAAATCAGAAACAACCACAGTAATAGTCCATTAATTAATCAAATTTTTTTCCAGACGTTTAACTTTTTTAATTACCCTTTGAATTACGTTTATATAAACCATATTAAATTTAATATTCTAACATGCTGATAATGAACGGTTATATACAAAAATATGATAATCCTTTGTTTTATTATTATTTAATTACTTACAAGCGGTAAGGTTATTTTTTGTTCTGTTATTAAGTGGAAATATAATCCTTGTTGTCCATAAATAGGGAAAGCCGCTAAGAAGACGATGAGGTGTTGAGAGAAAATAAACATAATAATTTGAATATATACATATGTATATATATTTATGAATATAAACTACTTACTTAAAAATTTTATCTTCCGACGGTATCAAATACACAAAAAAAAAAAACAAATTTTAGCTTCAAAGTTGTGGAGGTGTTTTCTTAGCTGACAATGACCAGTGAGAATGCTTGTTACAAAACGAATAGTCTCCCTCTGGTTATCGCCAGATATATGTATCATTCCCGCCTCTTTGGGTTGCCTTAAAAGCTCCCTAGCAAGTTGGTAACTACCCGTTTCATCCCACAGTTCATTATATTTCACACGTATGTATTGTTTAATTTGTCGAATTATTGTTGTGATATGCAGCGGGCTAGAAAGGCTGACCCTGAAAATGCTGTGGCTGTATGTTTTCTTGCTTCCTCGTTCCTCTTATTACGCATGACATTTGTCCCAAAAGGCAAAAATGTTGTTAAGAGCTGCATCCGCAAATGCTTGCTGCCATATGTTATCCTTTTACTGCCCCCGCCGTTATTTTGTGGTACTATTAACGATTGTGTACCGTCTGTGTAAATTTTGGTCGTTTTATCCATTTACCTGTGGGTAATCTTTTTAGCAGCAATAGTTATTCCTGTCAGCTCTGTTTGTGGCGTGAAATTGCAATCTTCTTCGAGTACTTATATCCCAGAGCCTGCTTTTTGAACCATCCGTGAAGATTTTTGTTGTCTCATCTACGATGGTTCCAATTCCAATCCAACGAAATTAGGAAGGGCGTTGTCAGTATCAACGTTTGTAGAAGTGGCAATCTTCTGATGGCGTAATTCCACGTTTGCCTGTATACCAACAACTTTGAGGCGTGCCATCGTAGTTATTGCAGTATCAGCTTGATCCAAGTCTAGTGACGGTAGATATGGCATTGCGCCAGTTATGGTTGGACAAGCGGTTCTTTGTACTTGACAAAGCCTTAGTTTTGCTTTGCTTTGTTGGCATTTGGGCCACCAACAGCTCCGTAGGCTCCACAGGTTATCCTTCGACCTTATGATGGCAGTATACATCCACATGGCCATTTTGGGTTTCCATTGTATGGTTATATTGAACTAATCTCATAAGATTAAATTCTAAAGGATGTTGTAAAATTTAACGTCTTTTCTTTTAATTAAATCGAAATCTCGACATTCCATGTGTTTGAGAAAAAAAAACTTAATGTTTGTATAGACTCATTTTTATGTAAACACTCTTGTAAGGTTTACAAGATCGAGATATGATTTGATCCCTCAAAAAAAAACTGCAAAACAAAATATGGATGCGTATCAAAAATGAGGTTCAGAAAAAACAATGTTTGTTCTTTACTTAAAACAAATTTTCTTTTGACATAAGTACAACTCGACTAGAATATTTTTCAATTTTATTATCTCTTAATAGCTAATCAAAGCACGATTTAGATTGTATAATATTATTTTTCGACCTCTTATAGAATCTCACAGTGTACGGTTTAATATCTCATTATTTTAATATAATTAATTATTTAATCCTCTCATAATATTGCCATTTGAATAATTCTCCAGTAAAGTAATACATTTACCGTTAAATATTTGTGTATTATAACTAGATAACACATTAAAGCTTTTACTGTTCTCAGCTACCATACAGGGTGATGTCTCAGATTTTTCATTTTTCATGGTGTAGCAAGAAAAAAGAAACTTATATTATTTTGAAATCGTATGCGTATTTTTATATTTTGCTTCAATTTATCTGTAATATAATTCTATCAAACATTTGATCATGTGAAAATTATTTTAGAAAATGTATTATTTACCATTTTCCAAACAATTTTCTTAAAAAAATGTATGCATAAGGAATGAATGTTGCTGATGTGTAATGTCTCATATGAAATCTAGTGTCAAATATATTCTTGTGACAGAACAAAATTGTCACCCACAGTATTATCCCTATATTTATATTTACTCAGTTCTTTCATATCGTTCAAGTTAGCTGTCGTGTGTCTGAAAGTTTTTTTTAAGATAAACTCTAACGCGCTGGTGGTATGAAGGTTCGCCCTGTAAGAATAAGTTTTTATCTAACGTGTTTCATTACGGATGCTTGGTGTTATCAAGTGACCTATGTTGCTTCCTGAAGATATGAAACCGCAGCATTAAGTGGGTGTATAAGAATTAATATCAAATCGGTTTTACCAGTTTTTGGAAGACTAGTTATAAGCACATACTCGTATATATGTAGTTCAGGTATACGACTAGAAATAAATGAGTTCATATTGAAAACGTAAATGGTTTGTGTTCAACTGAAAGGATAAGTATTTATGATTATAAATACGTATATATTATGAAAATTCATTCCTGACATAAAAACTACGACAACCTGTGATGCTGAAAAAGTATACCTATTGAAACTGCACGGTTCACTGTCAAGGACTGGTGAGTTCAAATTTTATTTTTTTGGAGTTCAATTTTCACAAAAAAAAAAAACTTGGACAAATGTAATGCAATTATTATTTCATTTTGAAGATCTCATTCTTTATTCGAATTAAAACTGTGTTTGGTTTTTATTTTATATAAACAAACAGCTTGCGCCAAAAAGTCTGCACCATCAGGGATTTTTTTATTATCCAATTATTTTTTTCAAAAATTGTCTTCCCCATTGATTTCTGCAACAATTTGAATGAAGAAAGAGCCAAAACATTGGTTCTGTCAATTTGGAAAGCCTCGCCAACATTTCATTTGAAATTTTTGATAGAATTAAGTCCCATTATTTTTTAAAAGATCGATAAATATAATACCAAAAAATTGTTGGTACTACTTGTGTTGTGTTACTACTATACATTCTACATGTTAATCAATAAAATAAATTAATAGGCATAACTGTAGTTTTTATGAAAATTCATAACAAATTCTGAAAACCATTCACAGTAATTAGTGCTTTATATCTTTTAGTCATCTTGCTAATAATAATTTTCCGTTATTGCTTCTTAGTTTCTTTTATATACTCGTACACAGGTATTTTATATAAGTGTTCCCGAACTTCTTTCTACAAAAAGTGTTCCTTGACCAAACTGAAGTGTATACAAAACCATAAAAACGAAGAAATATGATTAGTTAAAAGATTTAACCTTTTGAAAGTCTATTTTGTACGGCAAAATTAAATCAGTATATTCTTGAGCTAAGGAACGAATAGTCATGAATGTGAACATATGTTCTCTGCTAATTCAAAACATAGTCATTTTAACTCTAGATTGGCCATCAAGTGAAGATGTAAGTCACATTTCAAAAGATCTTTTTCACACGTTTCATAACACGCAATGCTTATTTGAATTCTTATGGTTAAGTTCAAAATATGTATCTACACCACAATCTACCACGTCCGGAATTTTGTAATACATTGTAAAACAACCAAAAATGTTTATCAGCATTTGGCACCAATTCTGTCACAAACGCTTATCAACCACATAAACTGTCACATTTTAAGTAATTTTATTATTACGACAAAATTTGTGAATTATTAGATATTAAGTTGTAACAATTTAAATGTAACAATCTAAGGTTTCTTTATGTGAAGATTTCAACATCCACCTAAAAACTATAAAAACTTGACAAAGTTGTCAGTACAACAGGAAGTTTGTTCTTGTTAATGAAAGTTTAATAACTGTTTTAAATTAAACAGTTAAACAGAAACAAGTCTACCAATACTTATCGAATATAGTATAATCAATCGCAGTGTTTTATTATTTTTTTTATTTGTGAAGTGTGGTAACGTGATGGTAGCATAATGACTGTGATAGTACCGTACTATTCCGGACTGGAATACCCGTTGTACTATTCTTTAGACGTCATCATTGCGATTTTAAGGAAAACTGGAGGTCATCTGTTAAGTATGAAGTAGCATCTGAAGTATCATAAAAAAGTGAATCGTAACTTTCATCGGTGAACCGCATCGAGACTTTAGTATAAGGGTCATTTCACGCGAGATTTACAATAAAAATTTTAATTTGACCGAAATATTTTTTTTATTGTTCTTTACACCAAAATATTCGACACGTATTTTTTCGTTTTGGGGAAATCGCAAAAATTTCGACTTTATGAGTTATCGAAATCTGAAAGTACAAAAAAATACTACATTTTTGTTCGCTGATTACTCGGAAAGTACGGTACATTCGAGCTAAGCTAAGACGATAAAATTTAGGATTATTAAATAATGAATTCAAAGTATTATTGTGATGTGCATTATTATCGCTTGCAAATTTAATTCAGATATTAATTTAGGGTACATTTCAGACTGATCCTTTAACAAATGAATACAATAAGCACATTTACAATTCATAACAAGATTTTTCTTAGCTTACATCTGATTCTTCATCAAAAAGAGAACAGGTGTCATCGTCGGAAGAGTCTGAATCCGACAGCAAATTCAAATCGGTACGTTGAGATTCGAAACGCACTAAAAATTTGCAAGCGATAATAATGCACATAATCACAATAATACTTTGAATTCATTATTTTGCAATTTAGTAATAATATACTCACAACAATCAGAATCTGACATTCTTCCGATTTTTTGTCTACACGATGTACACAGTTTATCGTTTGCATTCAAACAAATCAATTTTTTACATAAGGAAGGCGATGGGCGCCGTAAATTTTTGTTATTAACACTTTTGGTGTGACTGCTTTCTTTAAAAGGGTTGCAACAACGATCTTTAAATGAAACTGACATTGTTGAAGAAAAATATTAAACTTGCTGCACGATGGCTCAAAAATGCGGAATCACCACGTCTACAGGAACAACCGTGAGTCGCGACGAGTTTATACGAGAATCATCGCGTCCAGCGCGCGCTCCAAGCGTGCTCGCCTCTCTTCAATAATTAAAATCTAAAAAAGTTACAGACTACCCACTCTACAAATTTTACAGTAAATTGTTGATAGTTTAAGCAATATTTATAGCAAAAAAAAAATGGAGAAAAAATGTCCAACCGTGAAAAAAGTGCATTTGTTTATGAAAAGTCGCTAATTATACAATAAAAAATTGTCTATATATTAAAAATATTTTTTTGACCATATGGCTGGAAAGAGGAAAAGAGCTAAATTTTAATGCCTTAGCTTTTTTCTTCGAATGTACCGTACTTTCCGAGTAATCAGCGAACAAAAATGTAGTGTTTTTTTGTACTTACTACAGATTTCGAATATTCATAAAGTGGAAATTTTTTGCGATTTCCCCAAAACGAAAAAAATACGTGTCGAATATTTTGGTGTAAAGAACAATAAAAAAATATTTCGGTCAAATTAAAATTTTTATTGTAAATCTCGCGTGAAATGACCTATAAATAAGGTAATTAAATTTGAGTTAAATTTTAATCATCTCCTGATGAAGTCAACATGGTTGCCAAAACGTGCACCAAAAAATTTTTCGGTGTTAAGTGGAAAAGCGTTCGTAAGTATAAAAAAATTTACCTACAAACCCAATTAACACTACTTTTGCAACTTTATCGCCATCAGAAACTAATTAGTTCTGTTACCGGCACGTAATTGAATTGAAGTGTTGAAGCGCTTTTTACTGCATCAACAATGCAAATCGATTGTTTCTACAGATTCCCGTAGCTAACTCCGGCAGTTGTTGTCGATAACATCGGATGGAAGGGAAGGTGCAGTGTAAAGAAGCATATTTACGACAGTTTACAGTTCGAAATCAAAATGGCAAACGTACATCTCCAATAAATACATAGCTCCGAAGATGACTTCTTGGCTTTTACGATGCCCGAGTTCTCGCGGGAAAAAAGCGGCCGAGGAGTGGAACAGAATTTTAAATTTGTAAGGAATTAGCTTTCCCACGTATCAATTGGATCGAATGCCTGGAAAAAACGTTATAAAATACGTTCGCCTGGTATCCTCGGTACACCACAAGCCTGCAGAGCCATATACGGAGATTATCGTTGGAAGGATCAATATTAAAAATCAATAACCTTTCTTCCTGATTCATAATTCATACAGCGCCGCCGCCATTGGCTGTCGCCGTGTCTTTTTTATTTTTATTGTCTCGCTCGTAATGGTGCCTCGCAACATACCAGTTTCACAAGCGCATTTAATTGTTTTCTGCTATGCCGTGTGACGTGGAATTTGCGCGGCAACCAACCTATCAAATCCTAAAAAATCACAACTATTCCGAAGAGGGTACTTTTATGAAAAAAAAAATCACTTACGTGGTCACAGACTGACTATCTACACAACACAGACTTTTAACTCTTTAAAATTAAGAACTAATAATAACACAGGACCAAAAATTTTTTTTCATGTGCGGAATACTACACTATGCCTACTATATGTTTTTGGGTGGCTGATTACGAATCCGGGCTTACTTTTGCTTGATCATTTAACCTAACCTCAAAAAACGCTCAAAAACTCCGAGTTCATAAATTGAATAGCACACGGGACCTGAATTTTTATACTTGATAGCCCCTTCAACTGAACTCTTGCATCTCAAAATTTTCGAATCAAAATTTTCAAACTCCTAGCCTCTTAACCTAACCTCAAAAACCCCCAAAAACTCAAAAAAACGAGTCAAAAACCCAACATCACACTTGACCTGAATTTTAAACTTGATAGCCCCTTCAACTGAACTCTTGCATCTCAAAAACTCCCAATCAAAATTTTCAAACTCGTAGCCTCTTAACCTAACCTCAAAAACCCCCAAAAACTAAGAAAAACGAGTCTAAAAACTCAACAGCACACTGGACCTAAATATTGTGAAACAATAGACTTTTCAATTTATGTCTTTAACTGATGCAAAATGAAGCCTTCAAACACTAACCCATAGCCTCTTGTCCTTGAATGATGTTGATGATATGTATCTTCAGTCCTGGAGAAGTGGTACCTCCGCGTGGTCAACATCAACACGAAGACATCAACATCATTCAAGGACAAGAGGCTATGGGTTAGTGTTTGAAGGCTTCGTTTTGCATCAGTTAAAGACATAAATTGAAAAGTCTATTGTTTTACAATATTTAGGTCCAGTGTGCTGTTGAGTTTTTAGACTCGTTTTTCTTAGTTTTTGGGGGTTTAGTTTTAGGGGTTTGAAGATTTGGATTCGGAGATTTTGATGTTCGAGAGTTCAGTTAAAAGGGCTATCAAGTTTAAAAAATTCAGGTGAAGTGTGCTGTTGAGTTTTTAGACTCGTTTTTTTTTTTAGTTTTTGGGGGTTTTTGAGGTTAGGAGTTTGAAAATTTGGATTGGGAGATTTTGAGATGCATGAGTTCAGTTGAAGGGGCTATCAAGTTTAAAAATTCAGGTCCCGTGTGCTATTCAATTTATGAACTCGATTTCTCGAGTTTTTGAGCGTTTTTTTTGAGGTTAGGTTAGCTGATCAAGCAAAAGTAAGCCCGGATTCGTAATCAGCGACCCAAGAAACATATTGTGGGCATATTGTGGTATTCCGCACATGAAAAAAAATTGTGGTCCTGTGTAATTTATCAATAGACAATTCCCATCATGAATATGATAAAAGTCCAGAAAATATGACCAAAATACAGAATATATCCTAGAAGACAGCATACAAATAAAAAATATGTAGACAATATTTTCTTTATGTAGAACAAAAAGCCTTCCGTCGATTGACTGTAGGCTTCAATGAAATTGAAGCGATAATGGTTCCTCGTTCATCGTCATTCACAATCAAAAGTCACAGATCATATCGTAGAATAGTGAATCATATCGTTTTTACAATTCTTTTCAACATAAACTAGCAAGTTTGCATTTTTTAATAAGTCGTTTATTAAGCTCCCCTCTTAGTAAACCAAGGTTTGAATGTGAGAAGAAATGAAATGAGGATATAGCTTTGAGTAACTATCCAGAAAAACTAAGAGAAAAATTGATAATAAAACATACATTTAAGAAAAATCTGTACAATTCGACGATTTGTCGGAAAGACTATCAAAATTTAAGATTTAAAAAACAAAACTTACTTTACAAACCAAAATTTAGAAACCTGGACATGACTTGGTGAAAACATCATAAAATAAATTACAATATTTTTTAGGCAACCTAAAATATAAAACAAATAGCAACGAAATATCAGGTATTTTTAAAATGTTCTATAGACTATAAGCAAAATAATATTGGGCAAACAATATCAATCTTAACTAGACTCAAAGAATATGTATCTCATTTAAAATATGATATAGAATATAAAAATCTTGTGTAACCCAACATGCTAGTTAATCACATTCGAAAGTACAGAAATTGTTAAATGTAAGAGTAGCGTGAATAAAGCTAATGGGCCGATGCCTAACAGTCCCCTGTCCTGGTTAATAAACAAGGTTGAATATTACGGCTCACCGAACCGCAACTTTCACAGGTCGGTGAATCGCAATGGGAACTTTAGTATAAATAGGATAGACAATTAAATTTAACTCTATTTAATTCTTAAATATATAAATTTAACTCTTGTAATGATCACCTAATGATGCTAACATGGTTAGCGGAATGCGCGTTGAGTGCTTAGCTGTTAAGTGGTTAGAAGTATTCAAGTGTGAATTTGTTTTCTACACCGAAGGTTCAAATTCTCCTCTCAAAGGGCGGTAGGTTAATATGTAATGCACCTTCAGTACACGTTTGAACTCGTTACAATCATTTTTTTGTTCTTTGTGACTGTTTTCGTAAACAGGTTTTTCCCTAGTACGTTTTAAAAGTGAGAGACATTAATTTTGAGCAACGGTGTGCTACCAGGTTTTGCTTCAGACTTGGACACAGCGCAACGGATACTTTTGCAAAACTTCAACACGCCTACAGAGACAAGTGTTTTTTCAAGAGCCCAGGTTTTTCGGTGGTTTAAGGAATTCTCAGAAGGAAGAGAGAAGATGAACCACGCAGCGGAAGGCCTTCATCTTCAAGAACCGATGCAAATGTCGATAGAATACGGGATCTTGTACGTTCAGATCATCGATTGACGACAAGAATGATCGGAGAAGAGTTAAATTTGAATCACGCCACTGTTCATCAGATTTTGACGAACAGAATTGGGGATGAAAACAATCTGCGTAAAAATGGTTCCAAAAAACCTTTCGTAGGAACAAAAGGACATTAGGGGAGAAATGTGTCTTGACTTTTTGGAATCTATTGAGAATGATCTCTGGTGATAAGATTTGGGTGTTTGAGTACGACCCGGAAACCAAGCGGCAAAGCATGGAATGGCACATTTCAAGCTCTCCAAGACCCAAAAAAGCAAGGCTGGGCAAGTCGAAGATCAAATGCATGGTGATTTGCTATTTTGATAGCCAGGGAATTGTCCACAAAGTTTGTGCCTCCAGGCCAAACAGTATATCAACACTTTTACAGACAGGTCACGACAATGCGCCTTGTCACACAGCTATTTCAGTGCACGAGGTTTTAGCCAGTAAAAATGTTCCTGTGGCTCCTCAGCCTACTTATTCGCCTGATTTGAATCCTTGTGACTTTTTTCTCTTCCTCAGACTGAAAAGTCACCTCAAGGGACGTCATTTTGGAACCATAGAAAACATTCAAACGGCTGTAACCGACCAGCTGAAGGCTATTCCAATATATGAGTTCCAGCACTGCTATGAGGAATGGAAGAAGCGTCTCCAGCGCTGTGTGATTCCCAAGGAAGTTATTTTGAAGGAGACAACACTGAATTGTAATTCTATTCGAATAACAAAATCGGTCTCATTACTTAATTTACACACCTCGTATAATAAAATCGAAATATATTCGCTCCCTTTCAAAGTAAATGTGAAACACAATGAACCATAAATTATTATAATAACGAATTGCGTTCGATACCCGTGCCGTATAAATTTTATCTAAACGCTGTTGCGTTAAATTTAATGGTGAATTTTAACTGCTATCTGTACAAATTGCATTAAATGAAGATAGGGTGTACGTAACTAGTAAATTGTACGGTTGGAACTGCCCGCAGGAAATACTGCCATAAGAATTGTGGTATTATGCACGAGAATGCGCGCTAATTCATTCAGAATTACCGCTGTACGGTGTTGTAGATGGAATCAATGGCGAGCACACTTGTATTCTAAATTCATTTATATATTTATTTACATCCGGTTTTTTTGCACGCAATTCCTACGAATTAACTTTTTAAGTGTTCCATGAACTCTCACACGAATTTCAACAAGCACAGTTGAAAAATATCTTTGGGAATATAATATCTGTAAAACAGTGGCGGCCCGTGCCAATTCAGATATGTGGCGCAAAAATATTAAAACAATATAATATTATTGTACTAATAGTAATTGGCTGCTTACAAGAAAAGTTAAAGAAGAAAATATACATACACGAACAAAAAGCATACTGAGCACTAATTTTAAAGTTTGCGGTTCATCCATTCTGCGAAGTTTTCAGTTTATTAAAAACTTCAGTTCTACTGATAAAATATGTTTCCGCAGATATCATATCTAACCCATTTAAGTATTTTTTTTTCATGTATTCCTGATTCCTCAGAAAGGTTTTATTACGCTTAAGCATCGAAAAAGAGCGTTCGGTTTCATAAGTTAATCAGCAGTCTTATTCAAATATTTTATACAAATAACAGTTTAAGAGTTTGTTTAAACGTACAATTTAAACCTACCTCATTCACCAAATCGATAACGAAACAGGACTTTAGGAGTATAAAAAAGGAGTACTTACTTAATTCGTCTCTCTGATATAATACTTGCAATTCATTTTTGAGTTATTGTGAATATTTCAGCGAGAAATTGCTTCGGGGAACTTATTTTTATCGGCAGAAAATTTCTCTGACATACATAAATTAGAAGGCAATTATAATTATTAAATTATAAGTCAATTACATATTTATTAAAAATTATCCGTGAAAAATACACCGCCACACGTCTCTACTAATGGAACTAATGTCTTTGTTTCTATTAACGTAACGTGCCTATTATAAAAAGATGCATGATAAATCCAGACATATGTACTCATTCTAAACTGTAAGAGATAGCGCTGAGCGCCTGCTGTGCCTGGCAAAAATGTTCGTTCGATTTCACTGTTTACCATATGGAAGGTTTCAAATCTACGTTTCATCTCTGTCGCTCACACACGATCCCGGTAAGATCCCTCTATCTGTTCATATGTGCCATTTAACATTGCGCACGGCGACCGACAGTGCCCGAGTGACCGATCGGCTCCATGCGTGGAGGTGCTGAGTCTGGACAGTACCGGACTTATATAATTTGGTGGGCCTTTTTATATATTAAAGTATAGAACTTTAAAAAAAACACATTAATTATGATTTATAAAAAAAAGGGAGGAAGAAATACATAAAGTATAAAAATATATTTAAAAAAAAATGAGGTAGGGCCATGGCTCCATAATACAATCTCAATCCTCCACTGCTTTGACATAAATACGGAGCCAGGCTTTTTGACCTAAATGATTTTAATTCATAAACGTGTGATACCTACGACATACAGTGTGACTCATTGGAAATTTGGACACCTCCAAAAATGTTTTTTTATCATTCGATTCTGACATTTCTTTTTATAATAAAATCATATTCTAGGAAAAACTGTATTTTGTGGCACATTGTCATATTATTATAACAAAAATTAAGACCTACTTCGTTATTTTAACATGGCACATTGTCATTTTATTCTAAGTGAAGAAATTGTATTAGGATTTTTTTAGGAAAAATCAATAATAGGAGTATGTAACTGATTTTCCACCTTTCGAAACACAATATTATGTTTGAAGCGTTTTCCTATAAAATTTAAATTATTTAGGTCTCGTGTTCACAACGCGGTGATGGCATGAGAATGACTGAATGGAAATTTCAAAAATAAGTGGATAGATCCAAATAATCTCCTAACTGCATGGCCGCCAAGATCCCCCCACTTGATTGTTCTTGACGTTTTCCATTGGGGAATTTCAAACAAAAAATGCATAAGTTAAGACTTCAAGGCAGAAATAAATTATTAAACTCACTTTCGAAAATTCACAAAGGTCTCCATAAGCGTTATCTTATCACAATTTTTTAATAACAAAGTGTGGTATGTTGTACGTCATTTGAAAAGTATTTTAATTATTTACACAATCGTAAAAAGATATTGAAAATCCGTCTACCCGTTTTCAAGATGGAACAAAAATAAAACAAAAATAAAAAAGGATAAGGTTAAAATCCTCCGAATGAAAATCTAAAAAAAAAAAACTATTATATAATAAATAAATAATAAAACTATGTCAGTCTAATCCGGATATCTTAAAACATATTTATTATCCTTATTTTAAATCCGCTGCATTATTTATTTTAAATAGTTCTTATGTATTTCTTTTTGTTCTATTACTGTTGATAAATCATGGCAATAATCAGGAACTGTCCGAACAAATTAACGTATTAATTCCAACAAATGTAAATCTTCTATGAATACACGATTCTATCATGTGTGCCTTGATAAACATAGTCTGCATGCAAAAAGCAATCAGAAAGAAAATAAATTAGCGTTTGTCTTTTCATCGTCTTGTTTGTGGCGTTTATCAGAAAGTTAATATATCATAGCTTTTATGAGGCAGCAACTCTATTAATCAGAGAAGTAATAAACATGCAACAAGAAGAATCCTTACTCCTTATTAAAACTGTTTACTATTTTGTATTAGTGCCAGATGAAAAAATTAATATATTTTGTCAAATTGCCGCCATATTAAAAACGCATGTTATTTTTTTATATATTACGGCCCATTTTCAAGTACAGTCAATAGAAAAGAAAAACAAACTAATAAGACTGATGTAAATGTAACTTGGGGACTCAGCAACCGTATTTCTGGCAGAAATAACTTCAATATCTGGGCAAGCAGGTCCCAGGGTTGAGACTTGAGACAATCGCGGATGTTCATTGGCGAACCATCCTGGGATAAGTCAATAGACCTCATAAAACTGGGTAGAAACCAATTGAGATGAATAGTAGGACTGTTCACAGGACATTGCCCACTCAGGCGACATCTCACCACAAGTGGGGTGAAAAATGATCCCGATTGCAGGAGGTGTGGAGAGGAGGAAGAAATCCCCATCCACATATTATGCGAATGCCCAGCACTGGCAGCTGTTAGGCATTAGAACTTGGGGGCTCCAACAATACAACCAAAAGAAGTAACAGACGCTCCACTAGAAACTGTCCTTAAACTGTCCTGGGAAAAATAAGCCCCTGTTTTCAGACGCCAACAATTGTCGCCCGACATAGCTGTATCCGAATTACCTTGAAACCGCTCGTCCTATTCATCCAAGGTTGGAGGGGAAAAATCCAAATATGGATCAAGAAAATGGGCCGTGAACGACATTCTGCATTCGATCTCTTTATACTACTAACTAAATACTAACTCTTCTTTTCTTTCTTTATACTAATCAACTATAGCTTGGCCTCTGAAATTTGGATGCGCAGTTGCATAACGCTGGAGAGAGTGGGGAGCTCAGTTAGAGCGGTGCCTTCGGATTGTACATTGTTCTCCGTCTTCATTGCACAATGACCCTCTCACTCTGTCTTCTGCGCATCTCGAAGACCAAGCGAGAATGGCCTAGTACTACCTAGGTATACAATGACGAGGTCGAGTAGTATGTAAGTAACAAATTGTTGGCTAAAATTTCCGCAATTTTGGTTCTGTAGTTCCTTGAAAAGCCGTCCGTAACATTTTTCAGTGAAATCTAGGCTTCTAACTAACTATTTGGTATTTAGCTTTCGGTCGAAATTTTGGTCTTTCATTAACTGACGTATTTGTGGACCAATATATCTCTTTTCTGTTAACTTTGCTTCACTTAGTTTGTGAAAGTCGGCTTCAGATACAAACAACCTGAATCGTTCTTATCCATTGCCTTCTGAAAAAATCTAAATCACACCAAGCTTCATACGTAGTGGAGACAGAATTACAATTTTTAAATCAATTAGAGACACGTTCCTGACATTCGCTCTATCGCCACGAATGATGTCCTTTTTGACCAAAGTTTTATCAGGTGTTGTTTGTCAATAGCTCTACTCTCACATACAGAGAAAACAACAGTACTACTTAGTGAATACACCCTACAATCCAGCATAGCTTCTGTATTATCATATCAAGTGGAGGCAATCGAAGTAAAGCTATCGTTGTCATTTGAAGGAATTGACTTTTTGAAGGCATATGAAGAGTCATCTCTGACACACTCCACTACAATATTGCTAAATCCCCCTTAAAATTTCTTCACCTAATGAAATTCTCTAGATATATGGACAGATAACATCAACCGAGACACCGATACAGAAACAAGACATTTAAATAGAAGACACGTTGAAAATTTAATCGAGAGACATATAGTGTTCAACTCCTACTTTGTATTATTTCTGGGGCATCTCGAAAAAACACCTCCTGAAAAGAGCATCTTCAAAAAAGAACATTGTGACACTGATCCAATATTATTCTCCTTGGGGGTGGTTGTCCAAAACGTATCAGCACAACAGGTACAGCATATCCAAGCTTATTACACTTTTTAATACACGCCTCCTAGAAATAACTTTAATAAAGAATTTGCAGTGGTTTTACCATATCCTTTAGTGGTTGTGCGATTGCAGTTACAGACAGTATATAATCACATAAATGTTAAAGTATGTTTGAAATTTATTGATTTGTTACTTTTGACAAAATATATTTGGTATTACCAAATCATAAAGCTCTCATAGAAAAGTAGTATAAACAGCGTCATATTTCGATGTTTGTCTCGAAGACCAGTTGAGCAGTTCTTTTCCTTGCAAGCGTCCGCAGCTGTACGGATGAAATCAAATGAAAATGGAATCTGTTGTTTCTCTGATTGGACAAATGTAAAACCGGGAGCGGCGCTGAATACCGACGAAGTAACTTCGCCTTATTAGCGCTAAGTTATGCCCCCGACCCATCCGCAACATTTCAAAATCTGATTATTCTGCACGCTGCGTCTCCTAACCCAACTCGCGGTTCGACTCAAATGGAGTTACATCTATTTTATGTCATTTACATCGCTTTTTCGATTATAATTTACCTCGGGAGATGCTTTTTTACGGTCCGCCATTATGACTGGAAATATTTCTTAGTGTCTAACACACTGTACGGAAATAAAAAACGCTGTCGCTCGTTGCCTTTCTCCTCTTTATGGGCGTTGGTAGATCACCTCCGTTCCTTTATTCTTTTTTTCTGTGGTTCTCATGGTAGAGATAGTTACAAGGTAGATGCCACATTGTGTTCTCACAGAAACACTCTTTAAACCCTCTTACTGAAGAAAAATTATACGAAGATAAATCGTTAAAATACAAATATAAGTACGCTCTGTCTAAAAACCTCATGGAAACTTTTTTCAAGTATTTTATATTAAATTGCAGCCATCTTTATATTTTTTTTTGTTCAACCTGCATCACCATTTCTTCATAAAAAGTCAAATAATCGCCAATTTTTTGATCGCTATAGTTACTCTATACAGTGTGTATCAGCTAAATGGAATGCATTCTATATATCCATGTGTACACACCTGTTAATGAAATATCAAAGCACGTAAACTGAATTTGATTGTTGCGAATATTTTTAGCCTATTGGTTGCAAAAATGGATCACGTGACTATAGGTGGTGACGTTTCTACATTTCTTTTAAATGAGAACATATATGTATATGAGTTCGTTTACATTCCTCCCCAATTAAACTCCATCATATCATAAAACTTGGGCCTGTCTTCAACTGTTAACCAATGACAGACAGGGTTGCCATTTGAGGAACACAAATTTAAAAAAATGTAGCGGGGAAAAGGGGAGCCTCTTCTGGCGTGGAGTAGCCATCTTGCTGGAAATGTGGTCTTAGAGGTTCAAGCACATTTATGAAGTCAGTCTACCTGCAATTCCTATCTAATCTACCTATTCTAAACTTACAATAATCTTCTTTTAGCAATCAATAATAGACACGATTAATGCACTATATCTGTTTACTTTTTCCTATATAATGCTCTACGTTTACCATTTCAGTTTTCTTTTAATTGCAGTCTTCTGTAGATAGATTTAGCATAGTTTTCTTAACTTAGAGCTTCAAAGATGGTAATTAACCACATCGAAAGCTATTTCTACCCAGTGCACCATTGCAGCTGATAATAATATCCATCCCTTATAACATACATAACCTAGAGAAGATCTTAGTGGTGTTCGTAGTAATCATATGATATATTAATGAATCTAATTTTAAAAGTCGGTATGTTTTACATTCAGAACACCCGATATACGTCAAACATTTTAAATTATGCTAAACTTGCACAAAAATTAATACGGGCGGCACTAGTTCCCTGCCACATGCCATTTATCTTCGGCGGCCTGCTGCAGCGTCAAAATTATAAGCGGTGTTTGGTACAATTCGAACACATGTAAGCCAGCGGGAGATGACCGTTCCCGGTACCGAGATCGCCCAATAATTCTTTTCCTAACTTATTCCGGGCAGGTGATTCAAAATTGTAAAATTATTACATTAAGTGGATCGCGCTAACAGGTGTGCCTCGTATATTTTTTCTCGTTTTACGCTTTATCATCTAACGCCGCACGAATACACGTCGTCGCTATTAATACTCCGTTAAATATGTTTTGTTAACAGCGAATAGTCCAATAATTCACTGAAATGTGGAATAGCAATCTCCGAAAACAAAGATAAATTTCAGCCGGAATAAGAGATATGAAAATAACAAAAGACTATATAAAAATTTCTAGTATATACGAGTATGTATAGTTAAACATTTATTAGTTATATGTAATCAATAATAATAGCTGCAAGTGACCGTCACCCTAAATATGTTTATTATTACTGCAGCTGTGGACCAAAATGTATTATTAAAGCTATAAAATTTCCAATAATAAAGTAATTTGATTTTTTTTAATTGGATATACCAATCATTTGGTATACATGACCGCTTGGTACGTATACAATATATGTATCTAATAAATATACGATCTCCTACAAAAACTACGGTCAACAGATTAGATCTGCATTAAATTCAACACGAAATTCCATTTTTTCCATCCTTTGTCATCGTTATTCTTGCAACAAGCTGAGCCAATACATATAGGCAGTGAAGATGCTGGCCCGAAGGACGTAGTAGGATCCTCCAATTCGCCATATGGTGTCGGAGCGAACTGTAGACTGTACAAACACTGAACTACATATCTTGTAGTCAAGATGCTTCAAATGGAGCACGACGAGGATGCATGAGAAAAAATGTTTAAGATACCAAGATCCCAGCAATTCAAAAATTGTTGGTGTCTTCTTGTCAGGTATGCTAAGGTCGGGCATAAATCCTCATGTACCAAGCCGTACGAAGCCAACCCCTGTGTAGAAAAATGACCGTGTGGCCTACTGACCCCCTCAAGATCTTAGGACGAGTGTCTTGCTGCTCAAACTCGGCTTGCGTCATCCTCTATCAGGGACTTTTACAATTACCGTTGGCAACTAATCCTTATGAGCAGATTAAACATAATTAAATAAGCAGGTTCAAAAATAAGCACGTCTATATGAGTAGTTACAATGCTATCACACATGAACATGGAGAATGATATTGTAACTAGTCAAACACTTCAGTGATACACCAGTGTTTGCAGAAGTATCCTGCTAATTGTTATTATTGATATGGGCACTACTTAGCATAAAATGGATATACACAAACATCACATCAATCAGTGTGTACGAATAGATATAACTTAAGAAGCAACAAACTCTCCAAACGTGTTGCCTATTTCATATTTATCAGCGAGAAGGATATATATTTCTATGAGTTTTTGTAGTTATAAAACCATTGTTTGAAATATTGCTACAGACGGATCCGACAAGGAAGACCGACAAAGCAGGACCAAGGCAAAATTTTAAAGAAATTTCTGCATTCATGGTAGTCAATATGTAATAATTTTGTCTATCACCTGCAGTGGTCTATGGCAGAGCTCACCAAGTGCTCTCCACTTGTGAATCATCACCACCGATTAATGCATGTTATATCTGGTTTTTATCTTCTGCCGTATGAAACAGGGGTAAGTGAAAATGAAGTGTAGAATAGAATGAATAGTAGAAACATAACTTCAATTACCACAAAGTCTACTGAAGTAGTATATTTTGGCACTATTAACTTGAAGTTACAGTTACATATATACAGTGGAGCATCGATTATCCGAACCTCAGTTATCCGAACGACCGGTTAACCGAACCTCAAAATCCAACCGCCCCCCTCTTCTACTCCACGAGTGGCCTACGCGACCAACGTCACATTTTTGGTACACATTGAAGTGTAAAATAAATTTGTGTGTTGTATGTTTGTTTGTTTGTTTTTTCATTATCTATGCACATACATATTATGTACCTACACCCCAAATAGGTTTTGTTTTATTAAATTATCGGTTATCCGAAATATCAGTTATCCGAACCCTATTCCCAACCTCTAGTTCCCAATTAGTTCGGATAATCGATGCTCCACTGTATATACAAATGGACCAAATACATAATATATGCGATTCGATTTTTTTTTATTCGTTGATATAAGCTCAGTCAGGTGAATTTTATTCGACGTATTATGCTATGCATCTGCTATTCTGACACGTTATTTACAGATGTCAATTTGTCGTCCACCGTAACTCTCTTTTATCACGAAATACCAATTTAGCAATCAATCGTTGGGCCAGGTGAATAGCTCGCGGAGGCCCATAATAATTAAATTAATACTTTTATAATTAGTCAAGAAAAATCATTATCAAATACTCGAGGTTGGCCGAAGATATCGTGTAATGGTACTATTAATCTAGATTAAATTTACATGGCAAACCGTGGCGGGACAATCAGAATGCAGGTGTCTTGTGACTGTTGTAGATATCAGTAATAACGTATACATCTTTGAACGAAATTTATTCTCACTCTGGGCGTCAGTGTAAATTATTGTGGATCACCTAGTACTGGCCTTAGATTAAGCCGGTTGCGACCATTATCATAATGTAAACCTTAAACTTTTCGACTGTGTGTAGAATCTGGCATACAACAAAAAGTGTCATTTAGAGTAGACTTCACCATCACACCTTTTGTTTTTTCGATAGCTCAATCAAAATCTATAGTCCTATCATGTCGTAATTCGTCCATAGCCTCAAAAAATGGTGTAACATCGTTGATTTTGTCATTTATCAGGATGAATCAAGAATTACGATATATTGAGATTAAAGAGAGAGATTGTGACTTTTTTTGTCATAAGATACCTTTTAGGTACCAGAACACAGAGCGAATCCCAAAATATATCTCCGTACTTTTGAACTCAACAACTCAATAACCCAAGGGCCTGTAGTGATGAAACTAGAAACCACGTATCTCGGGGGGTAAGCAGGCTATACAAATATTTATATATAGTGTGTATAGATAAACATCTCTAAATTAAAAAAAATGCTATTATTATTGCATCTGTGGACCAAAATATTAGTTATAGTCTTTCCAATTTGACTGACTGATTTTTTTTTAAATTGGATATCTTTTGTTACAGATGATCACTTGATACGTATATAACAAATGGTACAAAAAAATACGGTCAACAGACTAGATCTGTATTAAATTCAACACGAAATTCTATTGCAACCATTCTTTGGCAACTTTATTCTTGCAGCAAGCTGAGCCAATACATATAGTCAGTGAGGATGCTGGCCCAAAGAACATAGTAGGATCCACCAATTCACCAGATGATGTCGGAGCGAATCGTAGACTGTACAAACAGTGAACTAATCTTGTAGTCAAGATGCATCACGAGTATACACGAGAAAAAATGTTTACGATGCCAAGAACCCCAAGTTTCTTCTTGTGAGGCACGCTAAGGTCGGACATAAATCCTCATGTATCAAGCCGTACGAATGACCTTCTGACCTCCTCAAGACCTTACGACAAGTATATTGCTATTCAGTACTCTTAAACCCAACAACTCAATAACCCAAGGGTCTGTATGGATGAAATTATAATTAGGGTTCGTGAGCAGACAGTATCAAACTCAATAATCCCATAGCCCTAAAGGTCTGAGGTCAGAATCTCAGACCTTAGACTCAATAACCCCATAACCCCACACTCTCAAGCCAAATGGCCCAGGAACTGCGTATATACGACTAGAAACGACATACATATCTAGGAAGTTTTTTTATGGGGCAACCTCAATAACCAAATAGCCTAAAATTATGAAAGCATAGGTTCTCAAATTCAATAAACCTTAACCCCATTTCTTCAAACTTAATAACACCGTAACTCACGGGATCAGATTACCACAGAGAAAAAAATCCAATTCCGCTGAATCTGTTAACTACATAGCTCTATGAATCGAATTCTTTTGAGTTTTTTTTTTGCAAACTTTATAACCCATAGACCTGGGGATTTGATACAGGCACAGCAGACTTTATAACTCTTTGACTCCATAACCTCAAACATGGAAAAGTATTTTCACTGCCTCACTCTCGATGTAGTTCAAAGAAGACTGTAGGAAAAGAAACCCCTTTAACTTCCATTTCATAATATAGAGAACCAAGCGTAACGTTACCTTGGTCCCTAGATTTATGGAGTTATTAGGTTTGAAGAAATAAGGTTGAGTTTTATTGAATTTGACAACCTTTGCTCACAAATCTTCAGGCTGGTTATTGGGTTAAGGTTGTTTGGTTCGAGCTTGTCTGCTAAAAAACTCCAAGATACGTCGTTTGTAATTCGCAGGTTTCAGGTTACTGGGTTTAAGGGTATGAGTTTATGAGGTTATTGAGTATCAGAAGGTTTGGTAGTGTAGTTTACTGTAAATCCCACTTATTTTTCTTGTGTTTCAGTGTAATTAACTAGTACTGAAAATATGTTTCGCTTTGCCTACTAGTTTTGCTTTATATATTAAAATAATCATATGTAGGTATAAAAAATAATCGATAATTATCTGTTGACTATAAAATTAACCTTTATAACGCTTTGGTATTGTCCACTTTTTTCATTGTATTAATGAATATTGGTTTATTAAGGAATTGCTGGTATTTTGATTGTGTCCGATATATAATTGGACTAATTTGTAATGCTAATTGCTAATACGAGTTAACAACTACATTACTACTTGACATAGTCCCAAAAGAAAATACTATGAATTGCAATATTAGAAAGTAAATAAAATATAACCATTATACGTCACAAGGTAGCACAATTACTATTAAAATCCGCTTTGAGCAGACACAGAACAGCTACTTAAGAAATGCGGTACTTGACGCGTTCAGGTAGTCCGAAATGGACCTCACGCTACGTCAATTGTCATAGTGGTACTCTATATTTTCAACTATTCCTTATCTCGAAATAACATCTGCCCGAGTGTCTAGGTGGTCTAAAATACTGTTGCTTTTACATACTTTCGTATCTTAGATTTCATCTAAGATCTGAGAATATTTTTGCCATAAATTGAAACTAAATTAAGACTTCAAAGGAATAACTTTGTTATAAATACATCGGCTATTTATTTGTGGTTATGAAACAAATCGGTTTTCGAAATTCTTTATTAATTACAGATACGTGGATACAAATAATGAAAGCCACGTTTTCATGCTGTATCACAAATTGATACATACAAAATATAATTTGAAAGGAAGAATTTATGAAACTGAACCAAAATTAAATTAGGCAGATGATATGAATAAAAATTGGTAATATGAAATATGTAATTAGTGAAATAATATTTAATTCAAATAAACAGGTACTATTCCAAATACAAAAGGTCTTTTATCTGTTCACCATAGCCTTTAAGTATTCATTGAAATTGTACATTATAAAGTCTAACAGCCAAATAGTAGTGAGGCAATACACAAGCATTTAGGTGGTTATGACGGCTACGAAAGATTCACTTTATGTCCCTGGAGTTCACTTTTTATATTCATTTTCCAATAAGAAATATGTTTTATTACCGTTAAAATCAAACGTGTTACGTGTTTTTTTTAAATCACTAAAAGAAACTATTGTCATTATTGAAAAAGTAACTGTTTGTAAAATCCTTCACTAACGAACTAGCTATATATGTGGACAAAATATATACCAAATTCAATGAAAATCGTTTCAGTAGTTTTCGAAATATCGTGCACACCGTGGAGGTCCTCAAAAAAGAAGGTCTTGGAGAAACGACTGCAGCCTACACTGACTGCAGCATGCAGCAAGGGCATTTAAAAGTGTGTACAGTAATGTGAAAAAAAAATCAAACATTACTTAGAGTTCCACTAAAAAAGAAAATAGGACGACGCTTTTTTAACTCTATGACCCTTAATCAAGTTTTTTCGACATTTTTTTTACTTTGATCCTAGTGAATGGCTGTCCATAGAATGACTTGTGCCTTCTCATCTAGAAACATAACTTATTCGTAAAGAGATTCTACCAATAGCGGAAGCACATTCAAATATTCATTTGCATAAGATAAAGACTGTTAACTCTACGTTACAAGCTAATATATAGGCAATTACTCTTGGTAATCGACATTTCATATCTTATCCCAACCGAATTTTGTTAAAATCAATAATCAGATAATGATGTTATTGTTGGAACGGGCGGCTTATGTACCGAGGTTCTCGCTCACCGAAGATGATGAATTATCGGATTGTGAATAACGTTGTAGCAATAAACAAAGCCCATGTGTACACCGACCATTAATAGAAATAATAAATATTAGTCAAGTATGTGTTGTTGGGAATATTTTTTATTCGTTCGATGTAACATTCGTTGCATTCCATGGTAGGTTAGTTTGGATTGTGAACGCCTCAGTTACAAAAAAAGGAACAAAATAAATAAATATATTTATTGCCAGGAAGGTTTAATTATCATAAAATTACGAAACTCTTCTCTTTTCAGTCTTAGATGTCCTATGCATCTGGTGGTACCTTGATCAAAGCTAATATGCCAGATGTCAACTGTTTAGGATGCATGGATGCATTTAAATCGTAGGTAAAACTTGAAATGTGCATGTCATTAGATATAGTATCTCAAAACTGCGAGAAAACTAACTTTGATTAATTAGATTTAATAACATCATTGACATAAATCAATTATTCGAAAATTGTTAACATAAAAATCTAGCAATAAATGGAGTAGGAAAATATTAATTTTCAGTCTTTATGTGTAACGTGGTAACTTCGTCCCCAAATAGAGGGAAAGAAATATAATCAGTATCAGGAAATCACAGCTTATTCCATATCAGTCATAGCAGTCGTTGGACGCCAAGTCCGGGCTGTGAGATAGATTGTAAATAAAAAGATATAAAAACAAATCATCTTTGCCACGTTTTTCTAAGGTTTATCATATTTTTAACATCGTATTATCCACAACCCATAGAAATATATTTTCGTCTGCTCTCATGGCAGAATCAAATTACCACAAGGTAGGTTATTTTTCAAGAAACAGAAATTGTATTACCGCAGAGACATTTCTTTCAGTGTGAAACTTGCGATATAATGTTTTCACCGGAGATGGAATTGAAACAAGCCTGTAAATTCCTACATTATAATAGATAATCCCACATGTCCGTAAGACGATTTCAGCAATTACAGCGTCTGCGAACTGTCAATCAAGGCGAACGCATGATTCCGAGTTAATCGCAATGATAATCGCAGCTGCAAACCACTTTGGCGGATCGCTGAATAGAAAACTGTCACCGCTAGTGATGCCCAGCATCGGAAATTTTCATAACGACCGCTCTCATTAGCTGCTCCAGTTCCCCTGAGAATTCATTGGACGATTGTCGCTTCGCAGGATACAAGTTATTAACTTCTTCCAAGTAAGGCGTAAAATATGCCAACGAAACGATTCTGGTACTTTTACTCGGATTTTTACGTTGTAGCCGTTTTTGCGACAGCGCGAACAACGCCAAAGACATTATCATAATATAATCAGGTGGAAAAGGAAACAGACACATACAGGTCGTGAGTTCCAGATTCGTTGAGTTCGTTTTATTTCTGATAAATGTCATAATAAAAGTAGAATTATTAATACAATAAAAAGTCTTGTCGTACGGGTTGTAATTGAAATACTGTTATATATTGAAAAGTTGATTGTTCTGTAACATAAAATTGTTACATTGAATTGAAATTAATTTAAAAATATGTTTCAAACTGACTGTATATCTGTTAAATTTCTTTCTTTCCCTATATCTCTTTACCAGATGTCCCACCACCATTCCGAAAATTTGACCACAAACTAAAGTCTCTATGTTCAAATAACTTAACAGATCTGAAACTTCCTCTATATATACTGGAAGTATATGTTAAATTGTCTCTTCTCTCTATGTATTCTTATTAAAACACTCTATACATTTTTGATTTTTGAGTTCTATGAGGAAATCTAAAGACATTTTGTGCGTACTTTGTACAAAATCAAAACCGATGCCGATGACGCTATTAAATGGAAGCAGTGATACTACCGCATAATTATATTGAAATAAAAGCTGTACTGGAATGTTGTCCTTTTTTATAGTTATAAATTTCACGCCTGTTATTCGTTGTTATGCAGTTGGCAGCATTTGCCGCGTTATAGTTATTGACTTTCTGTTGACAGTTTGAAATTATCTGAACTTTACATTGGATTTAATTGTGGTTCATGTCATTTTTGAGCTTTAAACTGTTGTCGTGCATTGAAAAACTGTTCTCTTCAGAACAATTAAAGTGCTATAGTTGTCAAACATTCCTTTGCGAAATGTCAAAACAGGTAAACAGCCGCTACCAAGAGTTAGTAACATCTGTTAGTGTATTTTGAACAAGAACGAGACATATGGTCCATTGCTGCCCTATTAGTTAGTTACAGTTAGTTATAACAGCCCAACTTAAGTTTAGTGTGAACCCGTAAGATTAAACTTTTTCTACATTTTTTTATTTACTCAATGGGAGAAGTTATTAAAAGAGAAACAATTGTGCTATGGATAGCAGTATGTCATGTGTGTAACCAGTAAGTACTTAAAAGTAAATTACATGTTTTAAATGGTAAATATTTATCAATGAGAAGAAGTTAAGGGACTACACAATGTTGCTCTAAAATGGGTTGCATTGTGTAACATTTGAGAGCTTAATATTAAATCAAAAGAAGATATGTATAAAATGTTCATAGTTAACACCTGGATTGCAATGGCAAGACAATAATAAGAAGAGTGTAAAAACTACTAAAGTAATGGTAAAGTATGATGTCGTGTTGAAACCTAAAATATCTCGAAAGTTTTCCAACAACCAGGTCTTGTGAATGCTACAGTTATAATACGCAACAAATACTAAATCTATGAATATAGCTCCTCCTCGTCAAGCAATATTTGAGCCCAATTGAACACTTCAAACTAAACTGAAGCACTTTATATTATTGTCCATCAATGAGACAAAACTTACAAAACAAAATATTAACAAAATTTAACAGAAAGCATACCTACTATTAAAAATAGTTTGGGGACACTTTTGAGAAAGCAATTTAAAGACGGATCCATGATATCCTTTTTGCAAATATACAGCCTCTACAATTAAATGTCATTAGGGACGGTAACAGAACACACAATGATTTAATGACTGTACAAAGCTCATGAATTCCATTAAGATTATCAGCCGGGCAATCTCCCTATATCGCGGCCAGCCTATATAATTTTCTTATATTTCTGGATCATGTAAATTCACGATAAAGAACAAACACAAAAGAATTATTAACGTTAAATTCGTATCTTTAGGTTGTTAAATAACTGAGACGAATAGCTTGTAAGGTGGTAAGATTATATTACAATTAAAAATTATTATCTGCAATAATATGGGCATACTCGCCATACGTATCATTTATCATATTAAATCTCGTCATCTTACGACTTAACAGCATATGGCACGAAATAATACTTTTAATTTATAGTTCACATAAGTTCCTAATGAGTTTTTTTTACGCTGAAATTGATGCGAAGCTAAAAAGAAAAAAAATGTTTTTTATTGCTCTTAGGAATATTTATGTATGTTGTACTTTTTCCTTTTGGTTGTCAGTTTGTGATACATTTTATGTGACATTTGATTTTAACAGGGGTCTTATTCGAAATAGTTTTCAAACAACCATTTCAAAAGGCCAGATGCCATCAACTTTACACTGGAATTAACTTAGTGAGTCAGGCAGTCTAAAAATTATATATTTATAAACACCGCACCATTATGAAGTTTTTCTGTAGACACAGTTTAAATTAGATATAGTAATTTGTATACCACAAACTTAATAATTAATATAATGAATATTAAAATGAGTATGAAATGATGAATACTGAGACACGTGACATATACTTGACATACGTACTAAGTAGGTGACGTCACCAGTGTTGTTGTTGACGTCACATGTGATGACGTCATCGATGACATAATCAAATAGGTGGAAGTAAGGATACCTGGTGGATGTAATACCTTGACATGGTCAAATTGATGACTTAATAAAAGATACAAGAGCATTGCTAAGAATAATATTAGAGTTTCTGGAGTGTTTTGTACAATATTCTGAGAAATTACCTGGCATATGTTGGTATAATATTCTCAAGTATACCTAAAAAAATCTATAGGAGGTAAGACCGGAGACCTGGATGGTCATTCAATCACTCTTCTCCTCCCTATCCATTTATCTCGAAAACCTTATTCAATTAGTTTCGAACCTCAGCGTAGTGGTCATGTTGAAACCATCAAACAGTCATATTTGGGTACAGTCGATTAAGTTCTCTTAGCATGTATTCCTGAAGTAATTGCAAATGTCGTGAACCTGTTAGTCTATAATTATTTCGGACCAAACATTATCTTTTGTTGAAATTGTATGTGCACTCCTCCATCCAGTGTGGATTTTCCCTTGACCAACATCGATAATTCGGGCGGTTTACGTGACCATTTAAGAAAAAGTATGTTTCATTCCAAAGAAAAATACTTTTTTCAAAAAAAATAATAGGTTGTAACACCATCCCATTAGAACTTCGAATGTATTCGAAATCGATTCTCTTATCAAAGTCATCTTCTAACAGCTGTTTACTTTTGTGATATCCTAAGGATCGTTGAGTGATGCAAATTATCCAGTACCATTTGTCTTGAACTGATGTGGGGATTTTCTTACAACATAACCAGAATATGCCGTTGTTTTCTGTAATCAACAATTCATAGTTTTATATGATAACACTGAATAAATTAACTTCCTATTACATCATTATTGTCTCCTAAATTCTGATATCCCCATGCAAATCTTATCTACCAAAAATAGTTGAATTTGTAGAATTTCGCACTTTCCATAGTTACCCCACCATATCCGTCGGATATTTTGAACACTAATTCAGATTTAACGTATGGTATTTCCTTTTACGGATGTTTGATAAATATACGCTTAAAATATTAGAAAGACTACCTGAATACTAACACGTACATAGGTACCAACAAATCGTATTTAAACAAATTACAAGCAGGTATTATCATAATCACCAAATTTCGATAGTTATGCTAAACACGTCCTAACCATTTCTCAAAAATTACTTTAAAATGTATATATTATGAACGTATTGTCATGTAAAATAGAAGAGTGATTAATACCTACATCGACATGGCATTTTGATAAATCGGAGGAGCACACTTGTAATGTTTCGATTTTGGTGTCGTGCTGCTAGTATTTTAATTTAATTAAGTATATTCTGTGTTTAGCGAGACACTTATTGATCGACAATTATCATCAAATGTTATATGAGTGAGAAAATATGTTATGTACTAGTCTGGTGGCAAATAGCTACCTATATTCTTGATATTTATAACAAAATAAATAATTTAATATGTATAGTCTTCAATATTCACCTGGTTCTGCATAAGGACTACAGGTTTAACGAAACAGGAACATGAAGCGGAAATAATTCCTCTCGTCGTGAAAAACCATCATCAGGCGTTATTGCCTTTAACATATTTTAGGTGGTCTATACTCCAATCAACAAATAATGAAATGAGTCATCACTAAAGTCCTGAAGGTATGTTACAACGAAGGGTGGGACTCGTAATCCGTCATGTCATTAACGGAAGGACATATGAGAGATCAAAAAGACGAAATAAAAAGGAGTAAAAATGTGTTAATAATGTACATACCAATCGCTTGTTGCATTCAGAAACACCGACTGTCATTGCTTGAGCGTACGTTGCGACAAACAGTAGTCTTTCTGCATTTCTTATCGTTAAAAACGTCTAAAGTGAATATTGTCGACCACGTTCCACGAAAGGCTACATGTTCAAAACATTATGCACAAATCAAACCAAAATTCCTCTTTTCTAACAGTACCAGGAATATTTTGTTGATGTATATGGATATTGTAAATCAGTATATATAAAAATGGTAACGACTGTGCCATTATTGCAAAAATCCACAAAAATCAGATAACTTGTAAAGATACTACACGAACTCTAAAAGAAATACGTACACGGTGCAATACGTGTGTACACATGTTTATTAGTTAATCACTCATGGCACATAAAAAAATTGTAATTTTAGGGATAATAATTGCTCTTATACTAAATGTTTTTATTGTTTTTTTAAACATGCCATTCAGTTTTTTTTTTCAACCACAAGTTCAACCATCAACCAGAAGTTCGACAAGTTCAACCATCAACCATCAACGATAGTAAAATCAGTGATGTAACTTTATTTGCAAATAGTGCTGTATTTAATCTCAAAAAAATAAACTTTCGTTGAGTCGTTTTTTAGAATTTCACACCACTAAGGGTTATATAAATAAAATAGTCACAAGTACAATATAATATTTCTTTATAAATAATAAAAACTCCGGGTGACAACCTACACATCTAGTCTCTTAAATATTCTCTTTTTATTTCAGAACAACGTAAGCTCTGTATAATGAATCTCGTGCCTCGCTCTGCAAAACGTCAAGTGTGGGTATTTTTCTCCCGCATGTTCTCTCATGTGAAATGCCAACGTCTCTGAGGACGACCGGTGCTCGATTTTAATCGGTTTACCTGTTAATCTGCGCCAATATGAGAGGTCAATAGCACCTCACAATATACAATCTTCTTATGTCGTGACTTTTTTAATACCTACGTATACCCTGCTATTTTTAACGGTATATTTTCATCGCGATCGTCACCAAATATACGAGGGTAGTTTTATAGGTTAGTCCCACATTCAAGCCTGTAACTGGAGTATAATCTTGTCTAATGTCTACTATTGTACGTATATTTGACACCCCAGGTTTGAATGCAACATAGAGTTGAAGATTCTCTATTACAACCACTTCTAATTAGATCAACATACATATGCCTACATCTAAATGTATCAACTACTCATACGTGGGCAACAAAATACATGTTTTATTGCTTACACATTTAATATGTCCACTAAAGTAAGACATTACTTCAGTCTCATATCTTCTGAGATTTTGACTTCAGTTTTCTAAATTATAAGATTGGATTTTGAGATTAAGTCTTCTAAATTAGATACAACTAAAAGTGTACCTAACAGTGTATCAGCTAATCTCCATACGTCATCGTTAAAGAGATATATGGAACACACAGAATAAAATAAGTAGGTATTATATGCCTTCTATTCTACTTACTCTGTTTCTTCAGCCATAGTTTCAGTAAAATCGAAAATATATAGTTATTACTGTCACTATCAGTGTTTCAATAAATACCTATTATTTATTGATGTATTTAATTTAGAAATCTCTTGTCCTGGAATAACCTCGGGTTTTCTAACAGTAAACGCAATTTGTCACAATACCCATGCAACGTAAATATAAAAAATGAGCAATGTCACTAAAACTGATTTTATGTTTGATACGGTCTTCGCGGTCTAACATGGCACGAAACTTCACAGTGCGGGTAGCAGGAATTTCATAAAAGTACAAAAGTAGTAATTGAATCAAAAGCGTTAAAAATGTAGATTGGTATCTAATGTACAGTGATATGGTTTGAGGTTCTGGTAGTTGTTCAGCATCAGTTACTTTTTTTAAAAAACATAATTATATGAATTATGGGAAAGTCTGCGACACGAGATGTTAATTTAGTCGTTTAAGTTTTCTAACACTGAAGCGTCTAAAATTAAATAATGTCTGAGAAATTTAAAAAAAAACCCAAGAAATGGTAACAAAAGACAGTGAGGAGGGAGAGCAGTTGTTGAATCTGAAGAGCCAAACTACAAAGAAGCTGAAGAGGCGTTTATTACCAGCCAGTGACGGAATTACCTATACGCCAATAACGCCAACTACGCCAACGCGTAGGACGAAAAGGGTGACAGGGGGGTGACAAATTTGGGAACAAAGTAATTACTAGGGTTCTTTTTAGATTCTAACATTATTATTAGTGTGTTCGAGGGGTTGATGTCGTCGGCTTCAATATTACCTTAATAATAAAATATCACCAATGAAGGTGTGACCGTAATGTGTAGAGTCTGTAAGGAAAAACAGCTATGTAGAAACAAACGTGATTGTAGCCCTGACATAAATAATGTGAAACATAAAAATAAAAAAGAGGGACTTGAGAACTCAGTTTATGTTCGACTTACTTTTAATGCTAAGTGCTTGTGATGTATCCCTGAATGTACTCTACAAACAACCATTTCATGAGTTCTAGAACAAATTCGTTCCAGAGTCCATTGCAGTTTCAAGTGTCCATTGAAACAGCTTTACAACCTATTCAGAGTAAAATATCATTCAAAAGGAAAATATCATAAATTGGTACTTTGTTCATTAATGAAAATGAAACTAGTTTAACAAATCAAAGGACTTCAACATCAATATAAATGTAAATGTTAATATCAATG
Source organism: Aromia moschata (assembly GCA_029963805.1). Lineage (NCBI taxonomy): Eukaryota > Metazoa > Arthropoda > Insecta > Coleoptera > Cerambycidae > Aromia > Aromia moschata. The sequence continues at coordinate 2,198,799 of JAPWTK010000042.1, forward strand.
GATAATTGAACAAATAAGTTTGATTTCTGTTCATCATTTTCACTTTAGTGAAATAAAGTTTCTTTAATTCGCTAGTGGATAAAATGTCACCTTGCATAGTTGAAATAAAATACGGTAAGACTTTACTTTATTTATTTATCAGAGTGGGCAGTGGCTGCAGCGTTGGCTCCTCTGGCTCCTCTGGCGCTATCATCTTTCGAATATTCAGTGTTTTTGCCGACTTTCCCACAACCGAAGCTACACCGATCCAACAAAATATCTCCGCAGTACCTCTTTGGCTAACTATAGCAAAGTTCTTGTCCGAATGCTCTCGATTCCCCAGGCGGGTTATTAATGTTGGTCGAAACTTGAAGTAAAAGTGTCTACCCGTACGGTCTCAAGGCTTTGCACTTTCTTTGATAAGTGGCCTACCTGCGGTTTAATACGTTGGTGTCAAGTCTAGATTTATAATTAATTTATTTCAGCAGGTGTTTCTGTTTAAATATGATTTATTAAAAGCATTAATGGCAAGATTACATACACAATATTTATGTTTTTCATGTATACCATATTTTATTTCTAAGTACGTGTATTTTTACCACATGATTGTATTGTACACATATTGAGTCCTAGATGTATCCAGTATCTTACACACCTACTCGTATTAGGACAATTCACAGCTTCTTTATGGTTGAATATTATTATATTACAGTTAATAAGGTGTCTATGATAGTTAAGAATATATTTCTGAAAAGATGTTATTAATATAACTATGAGTAACATCCTAATATAAATAAGATGATACAAATATTTAATAACAATAAAACGCACCTAATAGTTGTAATGAAGCTAATCAACTTGTGCACCTAATTTAAGTAAAAATCACTAATTATAAGATAATTAGTCTGCGATTTATGTATTATTTGAGAGCTTGCATGTAGGTATTATTAAATCCTAATTTAATATGTGCAGTGCACCAGAAGTAGCTTTTATGTATGTATGTCGTTCTATGAGGGTAGTCCCAGAAGTACCCGACCTAAGAAAAAATACACAAAAAAATTGGGAAAAATATCTTTATTTCTCTACATAGTCTCCGTTTAGTTCGATACATTTTTCTCAACGATGTTCAATAGCTTCAATACCCTGTTTATAGTGAGAATCGTCGAGCTCCTCAAAATAGCCATCAACTGCAGACTCCACCTCTTCATTGTGGGCAAATCTTTTACCACCGAGCCATTTTTTCAAGTTTGGAAACGGAAAATAATCCGAAAGGGTTAAATCTGGTGAATAGGAGGAGGAAGCATGGGGAAGCGTGATGAAGCAATTTTTCTTGATTTCAAACAAATGCGCCAATAAATTCGTATAATACTCGCCGTTGATAGGTTTTCCTCTTTGAACATAATCAATGAAAATTATCCCACGCACATCCTAAAAAACTGATGCCGTGACCTTGCCTGCAGATGGAACTCTCTTATTCGCCATGTTTGGAGCTGATTCGTCCCTTTCAGTCCATTGTTTTATGTGTTCCTTCGTCTCAGGTGTAAAATGATGGATCCATGTTTCATCCATAGTTATAAATCGACGCAAACACTCGATTTTATTGTTGTGAACCTTTGCCGGACACTCGATTGAAACATCCTCACAACGCTGTTTTTGTTCCAATGTGAGTAATCGCGGCACCCATGTTGCGCATAGCTTTCTTATGTTCAAATTATTAATCAATATGCGATGTACATCACTTTTTGAAATACCTACCATGTCTGCTAGCTCGCGCACTTTCAGTCGACGGTCTTCCAATACCATTTTATGGATTTTCTTCACCATTTCTGGCGTGGTCACCGCATTTGCAGATCCCCAGAGTAGAATCTAGCTCCACTTTGACATTGATTGGAAAGTATTGATTCACAAAACGGTGACCAATTTTTTCCATGCTTACAAACCCACTGAAAGCTTCAATATTCAAAGTTCACTACAGAACAGAAAGTTCATTATTGATGGCTGCTAAATAAATACTAAACAGCGTAACATCGCCACACTTAATTCAAACTTAATGTTTATAAGGTTCATTCTTTTCAAATAACAACCGCCATCTATACGTCAGGTCGGGTATTCTTGGGACTATCCTCGTATCGTGTACTACGTTCGTTGTACGCAATTCGAGGGCAAAACTATTCTTGGTACACATTATTTTATGAATATTCTTGTAAATCATAGGATGCGATTACTCTATTAATTGTTTTCTTATTGTCAGCAGTAACATTAAACAATTTAAACAAAATTTTGAAGTCAAGTTTTCCACTGTGTATTTTTCCTAAACTGTAGGTATAATGTGGACAGAACTTGTAAAAAGTCAATATATTGACAATTAAATTGATATAAACAATCAAAATTAAATATCCTGAAAAAAAATCGGTTTTTAAACCCACTGTCTTTTTTTAATATCCTCTTTTAAATTATCGATTTACCGAGACTTTCCAAATCCACGCAAACTAAAATTCTCAACCGGCAAAATTGAAATTTCAAAAATCTAGAAAACCTAAAGGAAAACCTCAGATTGTGATGAGTGAACATAATAGATATTTAGAGCGAGTTTTAAATAAACTTATTTTCAATCAGTCTGGTATCAAGAGATGTTGGCGACAAACTTCGCATAGTAACAACTGACAACTCGGTTATCTTGACTAACATGTTAATCCGAGAGACAGGGTGTCCATACGGGTTGACCCCGAAAGAAAATATCTCTTACAGACAGATTTCAATGACCCCTGACGGGTAAAACAAACAACTTGATATACGATCGTCCATAAAAAAATATCCTCTTCTGCTTTGATGATTTCATCAGCGACATAATATTTTTAATACAAAATAATTTATTAGGTAATTCTTTTGTTATCAAATATTTAGACTCCGTTTTAGAACAAATTTACTAAACAAAGTGACTAAATGTCCTTTATTTCGTTAAAATGTTAGGAAATGTTATGTCTTAGATATACATATGTTACGTTTAGGTATATACATAAACGTAATATATAAATACTGCTTAATGGTTATTGGCTACAAATCAATATTGATTTGTAGCCAATAACCATTAAGCAGTATTTATTAAATGAGATGTTGTGACTATTAATGGACATTTGTGAAGTTATAAAAAGTAAAAACAAAAAATAATTCAATGCAAAAGTACATTTTGAATTCATGAAAGCCTTCGGCATTTTTAAATTAGTGACTCTTGTCTCTAGTCTCATTTTATCAAAAATATTTTTTTCGTTCCTCTTAATCTCTTTATTTTTCGTCTTTTACACCTTCCTAAACTCTCTTTTCCTCTTAAAATTTTGACGTTCTGAAACTTTTTCCACGAATATAGAATAGTATTTGATTTTTTAAATATTGATATAACAACAAAAAATGATACATCTAAAGGTTAAAATAAAGCTTTGAATATGCGTTGTTCGTAAACAGTCAATTTGTATGGTTCTAAAGTAAAACAGGTACAACTTGAACAACCTATAAAGTTCACGTTTTTTTATATTTTTATACACGATATATTTTGTAAATGTTGGACATATATAAACGCATAACATATTCCTATTATTCAGAGGTATTTGAAATAAAAATGGAAATTCCTCTTATTATAACAATCTTCTCTGAGATTATTTACATTGCCTTGGCAACATGTTATTTATTACTTGTATGTGAACTTTTTTGTAACTGTGGAATCCAATGTTTCACTAGCAAGTCTCTGATCTACGTAGTTTTTTTACATGTACAGAGGATAGAACAAAGTAAGATTTTTTTAAATGGATCACCCCGTATATTTTTCATAATTTCAGGTTTCCCATTTCATTCTAAAATAAATATGTACATATATGATTTCCTTATTACTTTTTGTGTAATTTTCTGAAAAATATTGAATTCAATGATTTGAATTCAATTTGGAACAGCCATATTGAAAATAAGTTTTGAAATCAAATTAAAGTAATGTTAACTGTCGTTCTTTCCTTAGCTCTTAATTTTAGAATCGAAATATATACAACTTCTGGGATTATTTTATAATACTTAGAGGATATCTTTATGAACAAATAAACCACATTATAGTCCTTAAATACAACAATCCTCCACATGACCCACTTTTACCCAAAAACATAACTACTTGTTTGGTTACTACAAACACGGTTTCCACTAATAAAAAGTTGTGTTATTAATTTAAGTGGTCCAATGCGACAGGGCTCGTATAGGGAATCTAAATTTATCAAAATACATAGGGTATTCTATTTAAGAAATATTTTTTATACTCCCTGTATATATGCACAGGGTGTCCCGTAAAGAATGGGCCATACTTCAGAAATAGCTTCACTGGGTCAAAATAACCTGATTTAGCTCAACTTACCTTCGTACCATTGTGCTTCCTTAAAAAGTTATGGGCCTTGAAAAAAATATTTTATTTAATTTTTTCCTGTTAATTCTTTCAATTTTTAAGTTATTTCACGTAAAATTGATATAGGGGGGTTTTTGGAATAGCCTAATATGAATATGATGTCATTTCTCGCGTGAAACGTACAGGATGTTAACAACCCCCTGTACCACTTCTTATTCTCATTATATTTTTTTTGTTATCACGAATTTTGACAATATTGACAGTTTTAATGAAAGACCCATCCATTCACTGCAAAAATAGTATACCTGTTCCATGACGCTAAATCGCGCCGTTTTCGAGAAAATTAAGCTTAACTGTAGTACTGCAGAATGGACCAGTATTATTTTTATTAAAGTTAAAATGTGTTAATCTAGTAGGTAACTGTCATATCATGTTAGTTTCAATTTGATACTATAAACAAACATCTTTATTGTTCATTTATGGTGAATTTATTGTTTGTTGGAAGATGCCCTGGCATAACTTATTTACAAATAGTGAAATGACTGTCATGGTGGCAATCTACGCCCAACAAAATTTTAGTGAACGCGCTGCAGCCAGAAGTTACGCAGATACTTACCCAAATCGCAGACAACCGAATCGGAAATTATTTTCAAGACTATTCTCAAGATTAAGAGAAACGGGACGCTTTCGTCCTAGTCGTAATTATGGCCGACCTGTAGTTCATAACGTAGCAGCAAGAGGAAGTAGGTAATATTAAATATTGTTGAAGGTGAACCAACAATTAGTATCCGCAGAATGTCTGCTAATGTTGGACTAAGTCTCAGTGCAACATCCAGAATATTACATGAGCAGCAACTTCGAGCGTACCATTATTTACCCGCTCAAAACTTATTACCAGGTGATTTTTTAGCAAGAATGCAATTTTGCGAATTCATTTTAAGGCGAAATAGGCAAGATGCATATTTTGTAAAGAAAATTTTGTTTACGGATGAGGCGACATTTACTCGTAGAAGGATATTCAACAGAAAAAATTGTCACATATGGGCTGATCAAAATCCAAATGCCAATTGGATGAGGCACTTTCAACATGAATTCAAAATTAATATTTGGTGTGGGAGAATTGGCGATTATCTTGTGGGTCCTTTCGAACTCACAGCAAAATTGAATGGTCAGGATTATCTAAACTTCCTTCAAGAAAATTTAGTAGATTTACTAGAAGAAGTTCCTTTAGACGTTCGTGCTAATGTGGTACAAGATGGCGCACCGGCCCACTTTCCTATTGCAGTTCGGAGCCATCTAAATAATGTATTCCCACATCGTTGTATTGGAAGGGGAAGTGAACATCCATGGCCTCCACGAAGTCCAGATTTAAATGCAATGGACTTGTTTTTCTGGGGGTATATTAAAAATCTTGTGTATTCTGGTGAAGTTGTCAACACAAGAGCCGAGCTTAGGCAAAGAATAGGTGCAGCTGCAAACACGATTCGAAATTTGCAGCCGTCGTTTTTTGCAGTTCGAAGAAATTTTTTGAAAAGATGCCAGAAATGCATTGAGTGTAATGGTGGACATTTCGAAAAATTGCTTCAACGACATTCAATGTAAGTTTTATTTTCTAATACTGTTTTTTTAATGTGCCTGTTAATTATTATTATAAAATAAAATATTATAAAATTACTTAATATGTTTTATTTTTAAATGTCGAAATTTTGCATTTTTCTCTAAATACTATGGATTTATTAGTAGTATAAAATTGTAAGTAATCTACTGTGACGGATACCTACTAGATTAATAGACTTAAAATTGTATGTAAAGAGAATATAGCCATTCTGCAATACTACAGTTAAGCTTAATGTTATCGAAAACGGTGCGATTTAGCGTCATGGAACAAGTATACCATTTTTGCAGTAAATGGATGGCTCTTTCAAGAAAACTGTCAATATTGTCAAAACTCGTGATAAAACATATATAATGAGCATAAGAAATGGTACAGGGGGTTGTTAACACCCTGTATGTTTCACGCGAGATATGACATCATACTCATGTTAGGCTAATCCAAGAACCCCCCAATACCAATTTTACATGAAATAATTTAAAAATTGACAGAATTAACAGAAAAAAATGAAATAAAATAATTTTTTTTTCAAGGCCCATAACTTTTTAAGGAAGCACAATGGTACCAAGGTAAATTGAGCTAAATCAAGTTATTTTGACCCAGTGAAGCTATTCCTGAAGTATGGCCCATTCTTTACGGGACACCCTGTATAAGGAGCTTTAGCAAAACCGTTATCCTATCTGGATTCGATGTAAAAAATATAGACAATGGGTTTTTACTTTTTAAAAATCTAACAATATCTAAAAAAAAAACAAAGGGAATTTTCATTTATAAAACGAACCTTGTACATAGGTATACATTTGTACTTTTTCTAATAAATATAAAACTTAACATAAATCTAAAAATAATCGTAATATTATAACCATAAAAGTTTTACAGATATTAAACATAACGTAAATAGTAATTACGTAGGCCATAAAATGGTAATAAATACTTTTCTTCAAACAATAATTATCTTTATTTATAGTAACTTGTTAAAAAATGTGTGCTAGTTCATAATATACTAATAACAACATAAAAAATGTCATGTAGCTTCGTTTACAGCAACAAATAAATTATAAAATACCCCCTCCCCAATTGTTAATAATCACTAGTATTTGTCAATGTGATATTACAAAAATACAATTTTTATTGAAGCATTAAAAAACAAATGGACGCCACACAATTCTTATAGTAAATGTCCCTTAGTGAAATTGGCTGAATTTGTTATATTTTACCCTCTATGACCAACCGATTAAAAGTCTCTATGGGCTTAAATTATAAACATTTAAATCACAGGTTTATAGAACACCCTGTTAATACTATCACATCAATACATGTTAACAAAAACACATGGGGGACAATGCCTATATCATAAAATGTTTCATTACATATTTTATTATTACTTTTAGATGTCGTAGTGACGTAATAACATTTTTTGCTTTTTCAAAACACAAGTCCGGTGCATTCTGATGAAAACTGAATGCTTATTGTACGTAGGTACAACAAATTTTCTTATTCCAATTTTCGGGTCGCCAGCAATGATGACAGGGAAAGTACGTTTTAGGGCCGTGTCAGAAAAATTATTCATTTTAATACTTTGAGCCCATAAAGACTTTTGATTCGGTTGGTCATGGAAAACAAAATATCAAAAATTCAGAAAATTTCAACGAGTATCCCCGAGGGAAGTACCCCCATTAGAATTGTGCTTGATCCTTTGTATATGTTTTTTGTTTATGAATTTAAATTTAGAAGCGTCTGCTTGATGGTGTGATGCTCCTAGACCGCTTCGCAAACTAGATAGGATTAAATTCGGAAGAAATTTTTCAATTATCAATTTTCACGTGGTAAAACTAACACAACCACCATATTATTACAAAAAATCTTGTTCAAAATCGAAATTATTACTTTGCCTGCAACGGTTAATTCGCCTAATAATAAGATCGGCGATTGAAGTTATTACAAAATATAGATACATATTTTAAAATAAGTCAACACTAAGTCCTCAGCCATCACTAGGGTCTGGAAATGTGTGCTGCAATGCAGGGCTCGGCACTATAAAACTTTATGATAATGAAAGTATAAACCGTATATTTTAAGAGCCGTGTAAACCATATACGCGTGTACTTCTTGCCCGTGCTACGTACGGCATTGACCCTTCTCGATTACGCTCCAGAACCCGCGTATGCTCAGTAGTACGCCATCCCGGCGCGGAAGAGCAGTATAGTTTTATGCAGTTCATCACACGTGACAGACAAACATTCCAAACCCTAGTCATCACTAGATTTCGGAAATCCCGGCTTACTGCATATAAAGCTGTTTTTACCTATCCAACGTTTCCGCATGAGATCGGCGTATTAACGCGCAGAAGTAAATCCCGAGACACCGGGAAGGATCGGTCAGTGGCGTGGGTATGCAGTGGTAAGGAATACACGCATATTTTACAACAGTAAACCCCATATTTCTCTTCCCCATAAGTTTAAAAATACGGTTTATACTTTCATTATCACATAGTTTTATAGTGTCGAGCCCTGCCCTGTCGGTTATAAAGTATCTTGGGTGTGTTGTCGCCCGGGTGATGTGTTTATTGGGGCCCTACGCGATTTCCAGATTTATGAAATTATAAGTTATGGAGTTTTGTGTTGTGGGGTTACGGGTTTGTGAGATTGTGAGGTTCTATATTCAACGATAACGAAGTTTTATATGAATATAACGTTTGCTGATTCAATGTTTGTAACTCCAGAATTTCCCAATAAAATTAAATCGAACATCCCTCGTTCTGACCCAGGATTGTGGTGTTCATGAAATTAGGTATGTTATAAGGTTTGTGATGAAACAATGAATTTCTCAGTTTGGAGTTAAGTGAGCTATGGAGTTTGATTTTAATTGTGGAATCTACGATTTCATGGGTTATGTAAAATATTTTTGACAGTATAAGAAAAATCCTAACATACAGGGGTAAAACTGAGGTCAGATTTCAGCGAGCAAAAATATATGAGGATAATATGATCTAAGTGGTATATTTCTGAAAATATAACTTCAAACGCTTTGTACCTAACATTTTAGTTGTGTCTGATATTTCAAAGTCTAACTTTTTAATTTTCGCGATAATGCCTATTTATGTCACAAACGATAATAGTTGTTAGTATATAATATAGTAGGATAAATTGTAATTTATATGGCCTGAAACCTATGATAATTACCTATATACTGAAACCATGTTCTGGCTTCAGTTGATAAAACAGAACAATTACTTTGTTATAATACAAAATAACATATTGTTTGCTTTATTTTTTAGAGATAAAATGTCATTTTCTATAATTATTATAAGTGTTATCGTGGTGTTGACGTATATGCATATGCGGAAAACAGTTTTCTTATAAAAAAAATATGTATAATGATAATGATGGTTTCGCGGTTTTATCGTTCATATAATCAATAAAAAAATTTAAATACGTAAGTATTAGAATTGTATTAAAAAAAAAACAAAATATGTTTTGTATCAAATTGTTTTAGAAAATACGAAACTTTTGTGAACATTTCAAATACTGCATTTTATTTATTAAATAAATGATGACGTTTTCCATGGACATTGAAACATTACTGTAACGTACATTTCAGCAACCGCGTTGGCGTCATTGTGGTATTAATTTACGGTGGTAAGTTAAATCTGTTTTATTTCTATAAAATGTTATTTATATAAAATATTTTCAAAATTCCTTTTTGGTTTCATAGTAAGGGATTAACCAATTACGCAATTAATCCACGAATTATACCTACATGCACTTATAGTTTTTATTATTTTATTTTATTTTTATAACCTAATTATTAACTGACACTCCATATCATGACCTCATCCAATGACTACATACCACTATGAACATATATTTTTCTCATTTTTTTACCATGTATTGTATGTCCTAAACTTTTCTTACTAGGTTGGACCTGTTGAATTTAATAAAATTGAACTGTAGGTGCATTTCATTCTGTGAACTCACAGTGTATTAACTTGTATACTTACTAGGTACATTTGCAGTCTACTTTATAACCCAAATACATATTATTACAGTATGTCCCATATTATTACAGTCACAAAATGTTTACGAATTGTTATAAACTGAAAATTTACTACTGTAATGTAGCTGATTTTTTTTTTTGGAAAAATAATTAAAATCCTTCATTCAAAAATATCAATGCAATGGCCAAAATTAATTTAATGAAACCGAGGATGATTCTATACTGGTTTTTTGTTTCAGGTCTCATAGGTCTCGAGAAATCCTTCCTCCGCTCCAAGGCTTTTCAAAAAAACACGATTTCGAAAATTGACTCTGTGGCCGCCATTTTGTAACAAAATGATAATAAAATTGTTTTTACACTTAAACACATGCTAAATGAACCGTCTAAAAAGAAATTCCATCCCGCTTCCCACACTCCCACAATAAATTATCAAAAATAGGCCTTTTTTTCCGTTACTAGAATGGCATTACGCCTTAAACGAGCAAATATATTTTTAAGTAAGATGCCAAAGTAAATACATATTTACGTATAAAAAAAATCAAACAGCGTTCAATGCCATCTCTGAGGTTGCAAATTTTTTTGCACGAACACCAAAAGTTACTTCTATGTTTGTTATGGCAATTTGAAGTTGATCATGAAGATGCTCGTTGCTCAACCAATTTGTAGTCACATTTTTTCTAAATGTCATTTTGGAAATGTATGCTCGCTAATATATGTCAATATTTGCAGGAACTGATGATGATATTTTGAAGGAACTGTTTGAGATGGGTTTGGCGGGCTGCAAAAATTTCTTCGGGGACCACCATGCGGCCCGCGGGCCACATGTGCCGACCGCTTAACTAGATGATAAATAATATTGGTGGTATTTCCTCTTAAACCAAGAGAAGGGTTCATCTGTGAAAGCTGTTAGGGTAACGGCGGGTAAGAATACGCGTCGTCCAAGAGTGCGCACTGCCCTTAGTTCAGCTACTCTCTTGCAGATAGTGACGTAGACCTTGTTGTGTATTCCGTTTAGTGCCTACCTGCACAGCAAACAATATTAACTGGCGTGTAAAGCGGCTTTAGCCTGGAAAGCCAAAAACTAAAAATTCACCAACTTTGAGTTAATATTTTAGAATAAGTTAGTAGTGATTGAATATTTCCTGTTATATATTAAGCAATGTACGTAAGTATTATTAAAAACTACTTCTTTTGAGGCTTTGATTGGCATGTTTAGTTTATAAGTTATGGTCGAACAAAAATATGTACGTGTTAATACATTTCTTTTGTGCTAGAAGGTTAAGAGTACGCGGTCTAAGAGTACGCACGCGTACTCTTAGCCTGATATGCGTGCTCTTAGCTTGATATGCGTAGTCTTTGCCTGTTGGATTCTGATGGCTATAGTTATAGAATACATTTTGTTATTTTAGACTAAAATGGGGAAGTATCAACGCAAGACTAATAGAAAGCTAGTAGGTATTTATGGCAGAATTATTGGACGAAATAAAGAAAAAATTGTTGCAAGGAAAAAGTAAACGGTCAATAGCAGATTCAATAGGCGTACATGAAGCAACTTTAAGAAAACGGTTGAAAGTTGTAGAGATTTGGATAAAACATTCTATGGACTCACACTTAAGGCACTTGGTAACCTTGCTTTTGAATATGCTGAGAGAAATAAGTTAGAGACCAGATTTAATAAGACAAAAAAAATCCGCCGGAAAAGATTGAGTGTACTCGTTTTGCAAGCGTCATAACCTAAGTCTACGTTCTCCAGAACAAACAAGCCTTGCTCGCGCTGCAGGCAGGCTTAACAGGCCTCAAATTGAGCTATTTTTTAAAAACCTTGAACAATGCCATATTTGTGATGATTCTATTGATTGAGACAGGGCAGCATGTCCACTCCTGGTCTCTAAGAACGTTACAGGCCTAAATATGACGCACCGCCCCACGAAATCGTTATAATTTCTAGAAAAAGTCTTCAAAGAAAAGAAAAAATCTTCAAAAAAAATTAATATATTCTTGGTATAAAGCTGATGTAGGTGCATATACTTATACAGTTCTGTTTATTTTCTTCTACTAGTCATGAAAATGAGGCAAATGCGAAAATAATGGTAATTTTTTAATTTCTTTATACTGGTAATCACTATTAGTTTTCATTTTACGCCACCTGCAGCTTAACGCCCTAGAAGCATAGCATTAGAATCGTTTTTTTTTATTTTATTCTGTGGAACAAATTCATATGGAATAACTTTAACAAACATAACCAGATAAACTTAGATAAGAGAGTATACGAGACCACGCTTCGTGAAGGAATAAGAAGACGATGACCTGAATGTTCGTCAAGTGGTTTTTGGCCAAGCATTGGAGCTCTGTGTTAGAACTCCACCCTATTCACCGGATCTCGTCCCATGTGACTTTTTCCTATTCCCCAAAATTAGCACAGAAAGGAACAGAATTTGAAACAGTACAAGCTGTGTACAAAAATCCGACGGACATCATGAACATGCTTTCAAAAACTAATTTAAAATAGTGGAATGAATAAATGAAAATTCGCATGGATCGGTGTAGGGATCGTGGATGGATATTATATTATTATTAAATATTATTAAATGGTGACATATTCAAACTGCTTTTCCTTATAATTATAATGAACAGGTATATTTTTTAAAGCTAACTAATACAGTAATGTTATTGTAATCATTCCTTAGATAGTGGAAATTAAAACCGAAATTATAGTACATAGATACTTTGCCTTATTTGTTGGTAACATACTTCGTGTTTTTTGCATATTTTTTATCCTTTCCATTTATTTGATTTGCCGATGTGTATAATGATTTGTGCATATAGTAGCGCGTTACTATAACCGCCAACATATTATATACTAATACAATGTAAAAAAAGTTGTCAGAAAAATACGATGACGTGCAGTTTTTGTAATGCTTTCAACAAATTAGTGACTACACGTTACTATGTTGCTTTTAACACAAAATGTGTTAAAAATGTTTTGTTACAAAGATAATACAAAAAGTACATTTAAATTCGTCTAAAGAGAAATACCGCCAATCTTTGATTTTAAAGAAAATAACCATTAATATTCCAGAATAAAAATTCACATTTTAAATAATACAAAACATATTTTTGTACGAGGAAGTGTAAGTAACAACAATTAAGGGATGCTGTGATGTAACAATTAAAAAACAAAACTATAGATATCTACTAAAATCACAGCTTAAAATAATGCTTTACTTCGTCGTTAATTGGTTTTGATAAATCTTTTTTGAATATATGCATTTAGAAAAAGAGGATCATAAATGTGTTACTACAACTGCGGTTTAAGTCACCAACAGAGGAACTGAGACCTGAAGATAAATTAATGGCACGATAATCTACAAAATAATTCTCACCCAATGCATCCCGGGCGTGAGAGAAGGCCTTTCTTCAAACACTCCCATCTGCAGTGGCGGCAAACCCGTTGCTTGGGAGTCCCTTGACACCTTTATCCAGGACCGTCGGTTCCTGACACTGAACAGACGATAACAAAAAACACAGTTCCCAAAATAACGAAAATCGTACGATACACACGGACACTCAAATTCACGTGGACGTATACATTTTTATTTTCGACATATGACCTTATCACTTCTATTAGGGTTCACCACTGAGTTCACGAGAGAGAGAGTCTGATAGCGCTGCGTTCGCCACAACAACAAAAAAAATCGTCCAGAGACCAGTTCAAACGAGCGGCGGCAAAAAAACCCGGATTCGAAAATGAACCGCACCGGATTGCGACAGGTCCGGAAAAGGTTAAGGACTGAAGTGTTAATAACGTGCGCACGGTTCAAGAGGTCCCCCTGTGTTACATAACGCCCGATACACTTGAATGTGGAGCCGTTCCGTAAACAAACGCACAAAAAAATACGTGCGTAATGAGCAATTGGCAATCAAATTGTCGCGCGCATGTCACTGGATGTACAGGCACACTTTGAAAACACTCATATAAGCCATTTATAAACAGCGTAGCGTAGCGTCCGCGCAGTCGGACGGATCGCATGCGGCTGTCGGATAGCGCATGTGAGGAGCGCCAAGTAGCGAGACTCCGCCCCGCGACAGAGAGGGGTCTTGGGGGACACCTAGGAGGCGCTCTGGAAGGGTCCCCGTATCCTATCCGAATCTAGATTGTATTTGTTTGTGGATAGATTGATGGAGAATAAATGTAACCCTATTCTTCCGGAGGTGGATATAGTCTAGCTATATGCAGCGTGCATCCTTATCATGGAACGGATAAGAAGCAATGTGCTTGTGCGAAATGGAACGCGTTGAACGTGAAGAAGAAGAGCATGTGCTGTGCACCATGGATGTCCTACAATAGTACTTCATTAACTTGTTAATAGTTTCGTTATTATAACGAAGCATCCAAAAAAAAGTCATCAAACTTCGCCGAGCAAAAAAATATCTATTTCTATTCCTAAACCTTAAGTTTATAACGTTATTCAATTGTCAAGGCTGTCTCTTTATGGGATATCGATGATTTATTTTATAATTGTGACAGCCACTTGTCAAAAGTTTGACAATAAAGTTTCTATTGACAAAGGATTTTTTGGGATGTTGGACAAATAACGATCTACTAATTTTCTGCCGACGTTTCGTCGAATTTACTTAGACTTTGTCACACAATTAGTTTTTTTTTTAAATACTGGTCTATACCAACAAAGATTGATCTTTTTCTCTACCTGCAGGTACATGTGTTTAAATATTTTAATAATGTTGTTATATTCCTTTCTTTTGTTTTTATAACCACACTACACGCATAATTGCCTAGGCTCTTAGGATTTACTTTAAAAATAAACATTTTTAAAGTAAATCGAGCCTAGGCAATTATTATAGAAATATAACATTATTAAAATATTTAAACACATGTACCTGCAGGTAGAGAAAAATATCAATCTTTGGTATGACATAGACCAGTATTTTAAAAAAACACTAATTGAGCCTTGAGAAAGTCTAAGTAAATTGGACGAAACGTCGGCAGAAAATTAGTAGATCGTTATTTGTCCAACATCCCAAAAAAATCCTTTGTCAATTGATGTTTTATGGACGCAACCGATAACATCCAATAAAGTTTCTCTTCGAGCCTCGACATAACCGCTGTTTGCATCTCTATCGTTCATAACCAGATTTGATGACGCTTTTTTTAATGACCCATTATTTATACAAAAACTGGTATTGCTAAAACAAAAAAATACATTAAATATATCTGTTTCAGATTGTATCAGTTCGTCTGTTGTCATCATGAAATATTGTTTCCATGATCAAGATCACTACGGAAAGAATCCCACATGTCATCAAATTATGATAGATGCTTCTTATAGATGTGCTTGTAGCATAGGCGTAGATCGTCACATCATTTCAAAAACGTTTAAAAACCAAAACTTTCATTAATATCGATTATTATAAAATTGTTGGGTAGTTCCAAGCTTACCTTACTTCTTTTCTTACCTTGCATCTCTAAACGACTCGGTACTACGTTAACCCCCTTCAAAACTTCTCTTTTTCGTGTTGTTATTATTATTGGAAGGCGGCAGATAGATAGATTCATCCAAGGATCGAAACTAGAGTACTATCTATAGTAAAAATATGGTATTTCAAGGACGTGATGAATTTTGCAAGTAACTACATTTCACAATTGGAACCAATAGATATAACTTCATTTGATTTGTTAAGGTGTGTTAATACAAGATGAAAGAGAAGAAGAAGAATTTTTATGAAGAAACAAAACTGTTTTGGTTTGTCTTAAGTGAAATTAGATATATATCTGTATATGTTATTCTGTGTAGGTTATTAAAAAAATGGATACTACACATATGCTTATTACATATATTCAAAAAGCCTCCTCCATCGTTTGAGGATAAGATCTTTAATAAGTGATCTTAATAGAATAAAGAAATAATAATTCTTAACGGGAAAATTTACTACTATTATTCGAGACAAAAAAAAAGAATTTAGTGTATTTTTATTTTTGTGTATTTTTCTGTAAAATTTTATATCTGTCATACTTGTTTAATTCTGACGCTGTAGAAAATGTTTTGCATCTCTTCAACATCGTCTTGGTTTGTTATATTCTTCTAGTACGACGAAACACCCAAACAATTTTTGGAGGTGGTCAATAAAGAGGGTAATGGGACGCAAAACAGGATTTAAATGAGACAGACGACTCGGATTGTGCTGAAAATGATTCAGTCATCTTCAGGAAGGCTTTCAGAGTCACTCCACGTATCAAGACCTGCTTATAACCCCTCAGCGCGGCTAATTTTCAGGGGGTTGGCTGGAGAACTTTTGGTGCTCAATCGGCCGTTCGCAGTGTGTCCCGTCAACTTCAAGAGTGTTCAAGTAATTCCATGACATGAATTCGAGACAAATACACATCCCACGGAAGTTCCTACAGGGGCGAAACCAGAGGGGGGTCGGTGTAGGTGTGGTTTAGACGGGTGTTTGGATTGTCAAAGGGTAAAAGCGAGTTGTGGCACCTCACACAATTAATTTGGCAGCATCAGGACCAATGGATTGGTCAAACCACGCAAAATCCGGCATAAATGCAAAGGGAGGGGTTCTTACGGGTTCTGAAAATGGATTAAAGAGATGGGGCATCCACCAAATACACAGAAGTTATTGAAGAAGTCTTGGTGTGTGCCGGGATAGAGTTTTTACCCGACAGCGTCCTCCTTAGACCATTATGTAGGTATCTGAAATTGCCGTCAATATCGAAATATTGATCCATGTCGAAATATGGAGTTGATTTTTAAGGTGTGGACGGCGAACCTTTTAAGTCACAACGTAGCGACTTCGTGGCATTAAAACCAACCCTATAAGCTACTGAAAATTAAAAACCGTAAGTCTCTGACTCGTATAGAACGCAAATGGCGCTAATCTAAAAAGTGTAGAGTACTCTAATTTCGACGAGCAGTTTATTTTAATTTTTTCCGCTACAAAAAATAAATTATTGTATGTTCTTCAAATTCCGTTGCTTAATTTTCCATTGGAGTTTCTCTCCTGTTATTAAAATAAATGTGTACCAACTTAATTAAAATTTCAAATGATCTTATACAGTAACGCGGTGAAGAGCGTCAGCTGCCCTAATCGCCTTCCGTGATATTACGACAAATTCGTGTACACAAAACGGCCTCTCGTCAATGGAGACCAAGTTAAAGTGAATACAGCCATTATTTGTGTAGGTAGGTACTTTGTATGCACTTAAGCGTTTATTGATAAACTCTCGGCCGTCCGGTGAGTCTTCGCCCTGGCCCTGGCCCTGGCCCGGCAGGCGCGATTAGCTTTGGGTAATTAAAGAGACGGTAGCTGTGACGGCGGCGACAGAGGCGGTTGCGGACAAAGCCGACTTATCAGTCGGCCTGTGGATTAGTCGCGTGTGTCCAGCTCGTACACAGCCTTTCCCCTATCACCTGCCTCCATTGGCGTAGAAATAAAGCGGGAAAAGTCCCTGCACCTACCGAATAATGATGGAAAACGATCGCAGATTTACGTGAATGCAGGGACGGGCTAGGAATTTTAAAAATGTGATCATCAGAGGCACGCAGCTGGTTCTTTTAAGTAATAGTCATATTTAAATTAAATATACCTGCGTGTTATACAGTAACATTCAAATACAAATCCAGACTGAATCGATTCTGCACTTCAATGCGTAAACCTGTGTATAAATAGTAGACGGAATCGTGAGTTACTGCCGTATGATTGGTGTTGACGTTAACACGTTAGCGAAAATCTGTAGTACAGGGTAGGAAGCCTCTAAACAGTGTCTAATGACTAGAGTTCGTGCGAGCGCGGAGTGTAACAGGACCGTAGTCAGTTAACGAATGAAAATATTATTAATATGTTTATATAAATTATGTAGCAACGATAGTACTATTTTTACCAAATAGTACGGTTAAGATAAAATACCTATATAAATTAAGATAACACGTAACAATGGCAACACTTACCCGACAAACGTCAATGTTGAGACAAGGTTCCCATGGCAGGTTGGCGGTGGTTAAAACATATTATTATGTGCTTTACTAAAGGGAAACTGTCCCTTTCTCAGCTACCCGATTAAGTGCGTGAGCGGTACATGTGAAATGAATCATTTTCGTATATTTTTTAGATAAAATGTCTCCTGCTTTTAACATGTACGCGGCTGCATCAGTTAGCATCACAAGAACTTTATCTGTAGCATCTTGATCGGGCCATATATAATTAAAACAGTCATTAACAAAATTTACGATCGTTTCGTGATTAGTTTTATCCAGAACCTTAGAAGCTAGTAGGTGGCTGTCACTAGCAGTGTCACTTTTTAACGCACCAATGAAAAAATTAGCTACTGAACGCCCGCAAGCATCGGTAGCTCCGTCTATAATAAAATACACGAAATTGTCCGCAATGTCTTCGCGTATTGATGTCACTACATTGTTGTAAACCCGATCGACATATGCAAGTCTTAACGTACTTTCATGAGGAATTTTTTCGGTCCATATATTTTTTTTAAAAACGTACATAACTTGAGATTCTCTTGTTTGTTTAATGGAATATTGCTTGCAATAAAGGCTTCTGTAAGTTCATAGAAAAATACTCAGTCATCGGCGCTGGACAAGGAATAGCTTTTTAGATGTCTTGTTTAGGTTTATCTGAAGAATTTGTAATGTGTTCACATACAGTACAAAAAAGATCATTTCTTTGAATACGTATGTCCCTAAAACCCCCGGGATCACTGTCAAACCACGTTTGAAATACGTCCCGTCTATTTCTTTTCACCTTTGGCATGGTACCTCACTTTATTCACTTCTCCCCTCAACTAATAATTATTAGTATTTATAAAGTTATTTAAACACACGGCGAATACGTAAAAACGAAACGTATCAACGCGATGCAATACCGGCGACTGTCTGTTACAGCGTATCATAAATAACTAAAATTGCTAGCGCAGTTTTCGTAATGCAGGTCAGCTGTGAGCTGTGAACGGGAGGGCAGGACATGCACAGTGTCGGCCCTGTGTTCGCGCTTGGTAATAAGTAATAATATTTAATAATGTACTATGATGCAACATAGTTTTTGTGAACATATTAACATTTTCATTTGCAAATTGACTACGGTCTTGTTACACTCCGCTCTCGCACGAACTTTACTAATGACTCTATAAACATAGACTACTAATGGCCTCCATAAAAAAATATAAAGCTTGCTATGTTTTGCCAAGATGTAACTAAAGAGTGCTCAACGGGTAAGTGGGAAATAACTTTAAAATGAAACAATAAATTATTATTTAATTGGACACTTTCTATTGCTTCATAAAGTAGAGTTGAGATTAATTATGGATTATGATGTCGGCCACATGGCCTCCACGGATGTGCTGGCATACCCTCACCCCTTTAATCAAACGTTCGAAGAATTTTTTTCAATGCAGTTGGCTCAGTTTCAGCAATGACCCGTTGGATTTCTGTTTTCAGTACAGGAATTATTTGTGGTTTGTTAATTTAGACCTTGAAATTTACGAAACTCCAGAGGAAAAAATCGTATGAGCAGTCAGCATTTCTGGAAATCATATGGCAAGGAAAGCAAATTACCAAATCGATGGTTTATCTTGTTGCATCGTACGGAGCGCCATCCTGTTGAACCACATATATTCGAGGTCCACGTCGTTCAACTGATGCCATATTCGATAATATGTCACGATCTCATACTCTATTTACAGTTACACTTTGACCAGACTCATTCTCAAAAAAGAACGTTACACCTCCAGCACATAATACAAACCAAACAGTGGCTCTTCGTGGGTGCATCAGTTTTTGATAATTATACGAGGACTTTCATTGCCCCAGCATTCGACAATTTCCCAATTAGCGATTTGTCTCCGTTGCAAATGGTCTAATGGCTTGAGCTCCTGAGTTGATTGAACTTAGGAAGGGTGGATGTCAAACATTAGAGTTACCAAATTGAACATAAGAAATGGCGGAAAATTTAAATTCAGCGTTCCTGACGGCCACCCTACATTTGTTGACAAACATAAAAAATACGTGCAATGGAAAACCATGCTTTCAACTATTTGTCATAGCAATGTAAGAAAAAACATCAGAAGAACCATATGCAGTCGATACAGGATACCCAAAACAATATCAAAGTTAGGCACCTAATTAAAAATTGTGAATTTAAGTTTCATTTGTATTTTTATACCGGATAGATCCTCTGTAGTAATTCTTTGTATATTATTTTATAATAATTAAAGAACATATGTGTATCAAAAATAAATTTATCCAGTAAAAATGGTGACTGGTCTAGTACTAAAGAATGACAATCGAATTGAAACCTTACAAAATGGTGTTTGGTGCTCTCCGAAAAGATTGATTTTGGGACAAGCGATCTTCCACTGGTATTTCTCATTCATATCTACATCGGCGTAGCTAGCCTCAGTTTTCAGGGGGGGGGGGGGGGCATGGCCCCAAGTACGTTGTAAAAAAAACAATTTTAATAGGCAAGGATTGCACCAGGGCCGTAGCTAGGTCGTTACTGCTGTCAGGGCCTTACTTTTTATAGCAAGGGCATGCCTTAAATATTTGGGACCGGGACAAGGGGGCACCCGGAAAAAAATAAAGATGCGCCGACAGGCATTTCAGAATTTCAATAAAAAAAATCATTTATGCAAAAATATAGACATTCCCAAGAATAATTTTTGAACTTTGATCCGGCTATAAAAATAATATAAACCTTGGCCGGGGGCTCACCGAGAAAGTTAAGGTGATTGTGTCTACAGAAAATGATCACCGCAGGTGAAAATTTTCTAAATTTTAAAATATGTTTTGTTTTATATTTTTCGAAAAATAAATAAATGGAATGGAACAATGGAATGTTTTAATAATTCTATTTAGTTTTACAAAAAACAGTAAATATTTATTAGATTTTCGTCTCTATTTTTAGAAGTCTTATGTCAGGGCGAAATTTCGGCCTGCCAGGGCCCGCCCTGATCCGCCCCCCACCTGGCTACGGCCCTAGATTGCACGCTCTTCTACATACTTAGGTATATAAAATAAGATCATTCTATGAAAAATATAAGTAATTTCAGATACTACGTTTTTTTTATACGCAGTTTTTTTATTAGAATGTTTTTATTAAAATCTTAGAATCTCCCAGGGGGGGGGGGGGGGGGGGACAGAGGTACATCAGGGGCCAGACCCCCTGCCCCCCCCCTGGCTACGCCGATGCATATCTATCACCTGAATTATTCATCAAAGCCTCATATAAAAAGGTTTCTTATTTTCCATCTGTGCGTTGTAAGACAAATAGTGTCATTTGATTATTGCATTTATATTTCTTAAGAGTAGCTATAAAATAATTAACAGAAAAGAAAATATACTTCTTATCATAATTTAAGAGTGTTTCTAAAAGTATAGCCAAAACAAATATCTGGCTGTACATATTACGCTGTCATGTGTTTCGTATTTGTTATGAAAAGAAAATAACAATGTATGTAAATAAAGAATATAAAAACATTTATTTAGTTGTAACACATAAACTATATACCTATATGTTTCAAAACGATGCAAGTAATAAATGTTTTTCACTTATTTTGGTTTTATTGTCATATAATTTATAATTAATGTTCCACAAAAATATAAACATTTAAAATTTTCCTTCAAAAGTGGAACCATTGAAACCGATCAATAGAATTGGTTATCCGTGTTTTATAAAAATTTGTTACGCATTATACTAAATAAAAATATGCAATTTCCAATCAGCTTTAGAGTATGTTTTATTAAATTCATTGATTTAATTTCCATACATAGGATATGCGGACCAGTCACCTATGGATGTCCGGCTAGAACCTTTTGTATTGAAAATATTTTTGACCTTCTTTCCTATTATTAATCCCTAATCAAAGCGACAGCTGCACGCCAATGGCAATTCAGTCGTCGGACATTGGCAACCTGAAAACTTCCTCAAACAGGATTAAGCTCTGACCATTTAGTATTACATGTTTGGCCGAATATGTTCTGGTTTATCGACAATAACTGACCGCCCCTTATGGACAATCCAGATTAGCGGGGAACGTCCACAAGCTGCTAATAACGAACAATACGGTGGACGGTAGACGACAATGAAATTTACAGAAATGTGACACGATGGAAGTATTGCTCCACATCAGTCTAATTATCGGCATAACGCCTAGTTCGGAATGTTCTATTTTAAAATCGTTGTGGTACGCATACTTAGGTTTCAGAAGCAGACAATAAATGAATACTGTGTATAATACGTGTATAGGTGCAAATACTGCTTACTGCTTAATGCTCTTTAACGTCAGTGACATTTGAGCTTATTTTCAGTGTTCTTTTACTAATACAGTAACCTTTAGATTATGGGCATCTCGGGCTTATGATCCCTCTAAGAAAGTGCATAAAAAGAAGTATATTATATAGAGACATCCAAAAAAAACGTCATCAACTATGGCTATGAACGAGAGAGATGGAAATAACGGTCATGTCTAAGCTTTTCGGTTATGTCAAACTTTTGACAAGTGACTGTCACAATTTGTAAAATAAACAATGGCTGTCATATGAAGTGACAGTCTTGACAAGTAAATAAGGTTATAAATTCGATCAAGAATAGAAATACGTCTTTTTTTTCGGACAACTTTGATGACGTTTTTTTTGGATGTCTCCATATCATAGATTAGTCATCGGTAAAGTGTTGATCATGGTTTGTGCCCGTATACTGGTGTTCCTGTCCGGAAGAGTAACGCCAATGTTAAATTTTTTCTACATTGAAATTTTTTTACTTGAAAAAAATTGTCCTACTAAGATTATATATATATATATATATAAATTCCTATATTTAATTTCAAAAATTAATTTCAAATTTAATACTACTATATTTTTGAAATTCAAAATGGCGGTTGCTGAAACAAAAAATGGATTATAATAATGAAAGTATGTAGAGGGGTGATTGAAGTTAATAATTGTGAATCAGACTTCTACAATTCAAAATGGTGGATATAAAATGGCGGATTCAAGATAACGGTTTCAGGATGTCTTATAATATAAAAATTATAGAAATAATGGGAAAATATGCGTCACCGACTTTGATTATGTACGTATTTGATTTTAGATTTTTATAATTCAAAATGGCGATTGAAAAACAAAAATCATGATATACGAACTCTTGAATAGATATTTTCATCAATATATTATAAATTTCCATAAATCAAAACTTCTCTTAGAACCCATTGAAATCGAACACCAACAAAACCACTATAAAATTGAAGCTAAAACAGAAATAAAATATTTAGGTATTATAATTGATTCCCATTTAAGATGGAACTCCCATATTAATTATGTAATAAAAATGCAAACGTTACTATTTAGAATAAAATGTTTAAAAGACATATTAAAATTGCAACAAATAAAAATAATTTAACACGCCTTACTTGAAACACACCTTAGATATGGCATACTGGCATGGGGAGGAGCTTTAAAGACGCATATAGCGCCCTTAGAAAACCTACAGAAGAGAATAATAAAATTGATGCTTGGTAGAGACGTGAGATATTCAACAGAACTTCTGTTTTCTGAAGCTAAACTGCTGGTCATAAGACAACTATATTACTACAACGCAAATATGCGTTATCACATAACAAAACACCGTCTTCTTTACCTGCCCATAATTATAACACAAGACAAAAAGATAATTATGTAATTCCGCAAACAACAAAAACTATTAGCCAAAGGTCATATAACTTTTTATCCCCAAAATTATATAACACCGTCCCCAAGGAAATAAAAAATATTAACTCAATTCCATCGTTTAAAAAAAAAAAAATAAAAAAACTGTGTTTGCAAATCCTCGTCTAACATTCATGAATATATTGATTTAAAATATAATTAACAATAAAGAATTAAAAGCCATTAACATTTAAATAAATTTAAGTCTAAGCGAGAAACTGAATTCTAGTCATGTCATACATACTTACCTAGAACTTACCATACGACGTGATACTGCCATTTATTCGGTGCTTCTAAGTATAGCTATAATATTTGTAAAAAAAAAAATGTCTAAATCCTTTATATGTTTCAATCTTCCCAGTGAATCCATCTCAAAACAAGTGCTCTTACATAGGCGCTTATTGAGTAACGATAATTTATTAATTCGACTGTTGTATTTAACTGTTGTATTTATTTATATTGTATTTATTTATGTTGTATTTGTTTATATTATTTATATTGTAATTCTAATAATTATTATTATATTTATATTGTAAAATTGTAATTCTAATAATTTTTAATAAATTATATTATTATTATTAATATTATAAAATTATCCAGAACCATCACTTGTTGAGATCGATTGAAATTATTGATCACGTAACGATACTGCAAATGTGACCAAAAACCATATTCATCATATGATAAACTCAAGAGATAATAAGACATTGTGGTAGTTCGATTTTATTTTTTCACATTATATAAACATTTCTGAATTCGGCAACATAATTAAAACAATATTCTTCCCAAGTAAATAGCTCATATATATTCTTTTTACCAGCAGGTGTCTTGATTGCACCAGTTTGTGAATCCATCAAACGAAATCAGTCATATTGAATTCAAAAAAACTCATATCATATTTGTCATTAGCAATCCCCTAATCGTAATTTAAAAAAAAAAACAAATAGATAGATTTTATTCCACAACTGATTGAATTAAAAACTTTTCGTCGCCATATTGGGTCCACCATCTTGAATATTTTAAGTAAAATTTTGGTTTCATATCAGTGATCTGAAAAACCCATGTGTTCGGGTTTCAGTCCGATCAAGAAAGCAAGTTTGAGATATTTGTCCGCCATATTAGAACCGCCATCTTGAATTTTTTGAAATCTCTTTTCAGATTCGTAATCAGCGACCTCAAAAACCTGTCTGTGTATATAGTTTTCAGTCCAAATTCTTGCCAATTTAAAACGTTTGTCTCTCATATAGGATTTGTCCTATATCCGCCATCTTGAATTTTTAAAATCTAACTTCAGATTCGTAATTGACGAGCCTAAAACTCCAAAACAATGATATTTGAACAAATGCGAGGAACCTTTTTTTTGAGCCAGTATATTGGATTTACCGTCCTTAGAGTATGGAGGAAGTTCATTTGAAATAAAATACCCGTACAACGTAATTCTCCAGGGTTTGTGGGTTTTTGTGTTTTAAATCGGATGTTGTTTCTGGATTTCAGTCTAGAAAATCGTGAAAAACTGAATACTCATAAATATGCTTCATATTTCCACTTTCCAACTACTACTTTCAAATTTAGTTTTCAATATTACTTTGAAACGTCTACAAGTTATTCAACGGGTAACTCAGAACTATGAACATCCTACGTTAATAGCTTTGAATATATGTTGACTAACCCTTACTGCCCTGAAAAATATGATTCAATAACAAATTGAAGTAAATTCAATAATAAAGTAAAATAAAGCTGTGGCATAGCTCATAAATTTATTTTGCAGCAGTAGGTAGAGCCCAACAGAAGTCCGATCAAGCAATACTCATCGTAACTGTAGAGAGGTGGCTGACATTGCCTGGAAAAGTGTTGAAGGGATTATTTAATTGAAGATCCATAATCAAACTAAAAGTAAATAGTGTTTCAGCTTCTCTTATATTAACAGATTGGAGTAAAAGATTTAATAAGATTCGGGACTACTTTAAGTGCCGCTCTGTATAAAGTCTGTCACGTCCCTTTTTTGTCCACCGCAGAATTTATGACCCCGTTGCGGATCATTACAGTTCCATAATATAACGCGTCTCGACCAGGAATTTCTTTAATAACTCCATATTGAAGTAAGAGAGTTTTTATGTGTTTCGAGAGGCAGCTTATCTGTATCTAGTTTCGATGCAATGTCGTCAGCTATGCAGTTTTCGACGTGAACAAAGTGATCGAGTTTTGAGCAAAGTTACCAGCTGAACGCGCCGACCAGTAGCGGTAGCAGATTGCCGAGATACCGCCAGATAATATTCCACACTATCCCAGGCGAGCACAGGACTCATTACGCTAAAATATTACGCCGGTATATCTCTGAATTGATTTGCATTTACCGTGGTCATGCTTAAATTTAATTGGGGAATTTTATTTAATTGAAAATCGGCGTCGAGATAGCCTTGAATTTAGACAAATGAATTATCGTCTTAGATCGTTCGGTAATGGTAATTTAATGTTGTCTGTGGAGATGCTTTTGATGAATTTTTCCATTTATATGCGGATATCTACCAGGTGTCGCATTTTAAAACATCCACATGAATAACTCTATAGAAAAGCTGCCAATCCAAAAATGACTTTAAGGTTTGGAGGGGGCCATCTAACCATGTGATTCAGCACCTTATCTGGCGTCCTGATACAGCAATGATGCGTCCAATTTTTTTAAATGGTAACCCCCAATTTTCATTGCAGAATCTCTTTCTACGGGTAAAAATACGTCCAAAATATGTTTATATATTTTCCTGACATCCTGGCCTCATCACCCTTAAAAATGCCTTTTCTCGAATATGTCGTGAATTCTAAGTCATGGGAGCCACAAATATTTGAAAAAATATGTGAAAAATAGCATGGTTAAGCATTCGTAAGGAGCTCGGATGAAGCCCGGATGTCAGGAAAATTACTTCAACAAGCTATTTTTGACGTATTTTTTCCCGTAGAATCAGATTCTGCAATGAAAATTGGGGGTCCCATTAAAACAAAAAATGGGTGAATCAGGATGCCGGATAAGGTACTGGATCACATAGTCAGATGGCCCCCTCCAAACCAAATAACTTTTGTTAAAGTCATTTTTTGGATTGGCGGCTTTTCTACAGAGTTATTCATGTGGATGTTTTAAAATGGGACACCTGGTATATTATATTATGTAAATTGTTTGTTCACCACCAAGATTTAGAACAGACTAGAGGGAATGCATTCAATTTGCTCTATACGTGAAAAATGGTATAAACAAAGTGATACTAATATGGCTTCGCCAGAATCAAACTTGGAATTGACCCTGAAATATTTCATTAAACAAGCCATAGCCTCAAGATTGCTTATGTATTCTGTCATCATAATATAATATCTAATAGTACACAATGTTTTTATAACAATTCGAAACTAAATAAAAGTCTAAAATTGTCAAATGTCAAATTACCTGTGAAATGTCACGCCCAGAATATTTTCCTTGTTTGATCAGCTGTTGCGTCACTATACATTTAGCATTATTATATAATAATGTTTAAGCTTTAAAAAGACAGACAACCATTACATGCAGGCGCTAATTTTAACATTCAAAACCAAATTGCTTCGTTCACGGTTACGCCAATATGACCGCTTGACAATTAGGTGTGCCAATGTGACAATATGTGACAAATGTTGTTCACGTACTTTTAAAGTGAATTGTCGAATTAAATTTTTCGTTCCAAGGACATAAGACTTACATCGTATATTGTTATGCTACCTATGCGAAGCTGCTATGAACAATTTTGGATATTTAGCTGCATTTTTATACCAAAATGGGGTGAATTTATCTTACGTGCAGCCCATATTCCGCCTCAACGCGTTTCCTCTGAGCTGTGCTGTCAGATCAACTGTAACTCTGAATGATTTTTTTTACACTTTTTACACTTTTAATATACTATTTTTTTTTAATAACTTCAAATGTTTTCAAATACCTAAATTAAACTATTTTTACCGTTCATGGTATTTAATATAAAATAACATAGTGTTAAACGTAAAAGAAAATACTTTAGTGACAAGAAAATATACTAATCTTACGAAAGCCATAGCTTTACTCGAGCATAAACTGAATTTTGAAAACCGTAGCTCAAAATAAAAACAAAATGAAGGCAAAACTATTGTTTAAAATGGTGTGTCTAAAAAATAGGATCCGTGATGTGCATGGTAAAAAATCCATTTTCACATCCAAACAAAATGGTCAAGCTCATATTCTTGTATGTACTTCTTTGTTGGCTTGAAAACATTTATCGCAACAGGAGTGCAACATTGGATTGAGATGTATTTATTTTATTGGACTTATTTTTAGCTCCAGATTCATTGGTATTATGTATGCCACTTCATTTAGAAATGCCCTGTATAATTAGTATAGTTAATACGTCAAGGCCAATATTGAATAAGTAAACTTTTTTTGTTTTTTGTAAAAAAAAAAGTTTTGCAAGTAGATAAATCCTAAATTGACTATTGTAGATACCCTAGTACATACTTATCTAAGTCTCTCCCCATTACATACTTAACCGTAGGTCGTTTGTAACAGTCCTTCCATTTTCTACACTCCTCGTACACACTAAGTGCTACTATCATCTGCCGGCTTAATACCTGTACGACAGAGGCCTATTTGAGTGGCAGATTTTTATCATTATTTACCATTTGTGTACTTAAACATTTAGGTAGTCTTTAACAAAGAGTATTTAAGTAGTGTGTAAAGACCATTATCGGTAAATATTTGACATGCGTGGACGCGGCTTATGCCCTTTGGTTGAGTTTGTTTAATGCATTTGAGCTCAGGAGGCCATGAAATCCTATCCGATGTCCGCTTGTTATATCTAGCTTTGCCGGAACAGGACCGTATCACGGAGAAATAATTTCGTTATTGAAGCAAAATATTTTAAGTTATTTAAAACTTGCATACTGTACTTGTAAAAAGTATGAATAAAAATTAGGTAGATTTATTTTTTATTATGATATAAGAAATATAAACTGTTACACAGTAAATTATACATACAACCGGTATCGCTTAATTCATAAATACAAATAAAAACATACGTAGGTTGTTGGTGCCTTGCGATTAATCAAAAGTTTTCGTTATACTTTTGATCACAAAAAAAAATGGTATACCTAAGTTTATTGTCATATTGACATTTTGGAATATGATGTTAAAAGGAATCTAAATGCAAACTGTCCATCAACATATCGAAACTACCTAATTAATTGTATGTCTCGTTACTAGACATTTATTACATAATCGTGAATTATATTTTACAATTTAAGTTAAAGTAGAGGATTATTGGTGACCATTTGACTTGCATATACCTACTTAGGGTAGTCCAAAAAAATTTGTTCTTCCGGCCCTAGGCTTAAATCATAGTATTTGATTAGTTATTACTAATTCCAGAATAATAGCTCGTTTAATTAAGTTTTAGTGGTCGCTCATTGGTGTTTTATTTTCCCATTCAAATTACATGGGAAATGCGTCATTATTCGTTCGTGTCGGTAATATAGGTTTCTTTGTATTCTATTGGAATTTTTTATCCTAATGG
Organism: Aromia moschata; assembly: GCA_029963805.1. Taxonomy (NCBI): domain Eukaryota; kingdom Metazoa; phylum Arthropoda; class Insecta; order Coleoptera; family Cerambycidae; genus Aromia; species Aromia moschata. The sequence goes on from JAPWTK010000042.1 coordinate 2,228,049, forward strand.
CAGCGTTGAACGCACCAGTAGCGCAAATCTCGGGACGACAGTGTACTGAACATATATCTAATACTCCTATATTGCTAGAAGGGTCTGGAGATTTGCGAAATCACCACGGTGCAGACATATATGCGTCTGTCTCTCTCTCGTAACTACTTCGAGTCTTACGCGCATGCCCGAGAATTGAACATCCAGTCACACACAGCCAATTACTCGTGACGCTTGCGCACAACAAGTCAAGTAGTCATTTGCTGTCTCACTTACCCCGTGACACCTCTACTTACGGGAACCAGCAATATAGGAGTATTAGATATATGGTACTGAAGCTCTTAACGTTTAAATTTTCTAATGTTCTTTGTTATAAGCCAGAGGTATTCAACTTAAATAGGCCAGAAAGAAACACGTTTAAATTAGTACCGATGTCAACGAGAGATGGCGCATTTATTTGACCAGGCCTCTCAAATCTTGGCGCAATTCTTGATAAAGACATCAGCGATTTTGTCACGGAAAGATCAATTTGAATTTTCGAAAAATTCGAGATTTTTACTGACTTTTTTGCGATAGATCCTAAGCTTTGGGAAATAAACGAAAACTTTTTGAAAGGCGTGAGTTTGCTGAAAAACCTTCATGTTGTGAATGATGTTGCCGAACGGGGAGTAGCTTTGATAAAAGAATATATCGCCTCTCTTACACGGAATGAAGAACAAAAACAATATTTATTGCAAGTTGTGAGTCAACACAGAAAGGAATATAGCAGTTGCAATAAAATCAGTTTCTTGTAAACAGAGATATGTTTTAAGTAATATATATCTGTACTTATTCTTTAACTCAGGTTTTGCTTTTTTGAATAAATATCTACGAAAAAACTTTGTAGTTACTTATTTGATTCAAAATTTTTCCAAAACAATAAAATTTGAACGTTAAGAGCTTCAGTACACTGTCGTCCCGAGATTTGCGCTACTGGTGCGTTCAACGCTGCCATTAGGATAAAAAATTCCAATAGAATACAAAGAAACCTACATTACCGACACGAACGAATAATGACACATTTCCCATATAATTTGAATAGGAAAATAAAACACCAATGAGCGACCTCTAAAACTTAATTAAACGAGCTAATCTTCTGGAATTAGTAATAACTAATCAAATACTATGATTTAAGCCTAGGGCCGGACAAAGAAAAGAACAAATTTTTTTGGACCACACTAATATACATGCATAATAGTGTTTTTTAAAAATCATAAGTATTGAGTTAAAGCTACGGAAAACTATGAAAAGTTAATCAGAAATCACAGACCGTTGGTCGTTAATCAGATATAACATATATCCTATCAGATATTTCCATAAAATTAGGTGTTAAATGACTGTCAACATACAAAACAGAAACTTTTCTTCCTCTAAGAAATACCCAGATCTCAACTACAGTACAACCAGAATATTTGCCCGCGAATTGCACACAACGAACCTAGTACGAGGTAGTAGAACATTCCTGCAGAAATATAATACATACCCACAAACAAACAATTACCCGAACCGTTCACGGCTGCAACCATAAAACAAATGAGCACAGTTTCAGGTTTTGTCTACTGCGGCAGAGGGCAACGTTACTGTTGCTGCACTATACTTCGTATTTGAAATATTATTTGTAAAAATTGCATATACCACCATAAACAGAAATAACAGCCCTAAAACAATATACAAACATAAAAATGAACTTGGTGAGTGTGAAGGTATAAAACCGACTAGGAATAAAATAATATCAATTATCTAGAGTGACTTTTCTGAAAAATCAGTAAAGCAACACAAATGAGATATAACGCCCAAGTTGACTGACTATTATGTACGATTTACGGTAGAAAAGATGACTTTATAAATGACTTAACTCAATTTGAATACAATTTAATATATTTAATACATTATTATTTAAGAAGAGATATATCAGCTTTAAAAAAATATAATAACAAATAAAATAAATAAGAATAGAAGAGTAAAATAGAAATAGAATAGTAAATATAGTAAATAAAATAGAATAGTAAAATAAATGCTTATGATTTAATCCGTGATCTGGTAAAATAAAATAATCAAATGCATTTAAAAAAAAACTGCCTACATACAGGTACTTATGTCTATGTAGGTATTTATCATTAATTTATAAAGAATTTTCTGCGCAGTAAATTCTTGTTACGGCCCTGCTCTACAACCGGCTTTTGTTACAGATGGTACTAGGAACGAGTGTGCCCCAAAAATGACCATTCAACACCTTTTCAATTGTGACTAATTAAAAGCGAACCGTCTGACATTTTACCCTGTCTTCATACCTTAGTGAACAATTTTGATGATGTTGTCAACGGTTCGAACATGACCACGATAAAACTAGTCTATTAAATTACATTTCACATATCTACGTGTTGGAAAAATAAGGTTGTTATTCCGTAATTTGACTAATTATTGCGTCAACGGTATAGCAAACACAGCTACGTTTAAAAGATATATCAGAATCTGACGCGTAAATTCTTTTCTTTTTTTTTTGATAGTCGTCGGAAATATGATATCTTAAAAGTTAAACGAGTTGAAATGTTTTTTAGAATTCAAGGTTCACAATTGGTAATCACTTTTTTTCTATTAAATATTAAAGATAAACTTGAGTCACACAAATTACACGTTTTTTGTTCCCAATTGCATTAATTTAATTTTGGAATTTTACATAATCCTTATGAATAACCGACAACTATCAACTAACTCATTTATCTCCATAGTTGCTTTACCTCTGGACCTCGAAAATTTTATGGACTTTTAATTTAGGTGTAAGTTCAAAAACAAAGTAGGTACTGTACACAGTGATTGTTTTATTTTGACATATACTTTTCCATACTACTCCATTTTGTTCGTAAATGGCCAAAGAAAATTATAGTCTGAAAAACTATTATGTTCTTACAACCTACGCGTGCACAAAACAAAACAAAAACTGCTCGACGTCAGGCGTCACAACGCTTCGAACATTTTTTTTTAAGAAAAATACCAGTTTTTTGATATCGTTGGAAAGGTGAATTTATTTATCAAATACTTTTTTTTAATATTTTCATTTCCTAAAAAGTGTAGCCCAATAAGTATACGAGGTGTGTAAGTAATGAGACTGATTTTTTATTTTTTTTTTATTCGAACGGAATTACAATTCATTATTGTCTCCTTCAAAATAACTTCCTTGGGGAGCCACACAGCGCTGGAGACGTTTCTTCCATTCCTCATGGCAGTACTTGAACTCATACTGGAATATTTTTCAGCTGGTCAGTTACAGTCATTTAAATGTTTTCTATGGTCCCAAAATGACGTCACTTGAGGTGATTTTTCAATCTCAGAAAAAGAAAAAAGTCACAAGGCTGAGGCTGAAGAGGCTGAGGAGCCACAGGAATATTTTTACTGGCTAAAAACTCGTTTACTGAAATGGCTGTGTGACAAGGCGCATTGTCGTGATGCAATATCCAGTGGTTCTTGATCTTTGGTCTTACATGCATGACACTTTTTCGAAGTTTTTCAAGAACCCCTCTGTAAAACTGTTGATTTATTGTTTGACCTGGAGGCACAAACTCTTTATGGACAATTCTCTGGCTATTTAAAAAGCAAATAAGCATGCATCTGATATTCGACTGCTCATTCTTGCTTTTTGGGTCTTGGAGAGCTTGAAGTGTGCCATTCCATGCTTTGGCGCTTGGTTTCCGGGTCGTACTCAAACATCCAAGAGTCATCACCAGTAATGACACGACCAAATAGTCAAAACACCTTTCTCTTCTGATGTCCTTTTGTTCCTGCGAAAACGTTTCGCAGGTTTTTTTGGAACCATTTTTGCGTAGATTTTTCTCATCCCCAATTCGTTTTTCTCATCCCCAAGTCAAAATCTGATGAACAGTGGTGTGATTCAAATTTAACTCTTCCCCGATCATTCTTATCGTAAACCGACGATCTGAACTGAGAAAGCCTTAATCCACCGAAAAAACGCTGTCTCCGTACTTGTGTTGAAGTTTTGCAAAAGTATCCGTTGCGCTGTGTCCAACTCTCAAGCAAACCTCAAAACCTGATAGCACACCGTTGTTCAAAATTAATGTCACTCATTTTTAAAACGCACTAGAAAAAATCGGTTTACGAAAACAGTCACAAAGAACAAACAAATGACTCTAACAAGTTTAAACTTGTAGTGGGTGTGCATTACATATTAACCTACCACTCTTCCAAGTCCCGTATCCGCAGTGTTGCTACATCGGGCGTTACGTTGCCAGTCTCATTACTTAATTCACACACCTCGTACTTTTAGTGTTAAGTGTACTTTTTACTGCATTGTTATGAACAATAAATGTTTAATAGTAGCCCTTCTTATTCAATAAAGCGACGAAAGAGATCATAAACCTTTAGAAAAAAATATATTTTCACTTATAATTACCCAAAACTAAGGCAGTATGTAGACAAAATGTAGATAATTCTATATGATGTATCATTAATACTTAATTTACAATACAATTTATACCTACTAGGATAAATTCACCATTATCAAACACTGTGAAGAATTACCCACATTCTGTATCTCTTAATGATAGATAACAATCAGTAAAAAATAACAACATAAGATTAAGATTGTATTAGGATAATAAACACCAAATTAGGAGACCTTTCCAACTATGTCATAAAACTGGTGTTTTTAAACCAACGCAACTTCTGGCGTCGTGCAGTTTTATTTCTTTCACGCATGCCAAATTCTAATCTCAGATGGTAGGAACATACTTTTTGCAGATTACAATTTATTTCAGTCGTTTGTGAATAAAATGGGAGGGTCCAAATAAAACACCTTCACGTGGTACGTAGATCCCCGTGTACGTACCAGATCATATCAGAAATGTAATTTGAAAGTTGATGTTCAACCAGGTGACTATATATCACTTACGAACGAAAGGCAGTAAATCAAGTTGGCTTTAAATGGCTTTATACTGTACGGGTCTGTGACTAACCATCCCATGTTTAATTGTAACGCATTTACTGATGTGTTTTGTTCTGTAAGGAATTGTAAGCAATCGCCACGTCCATGGTAACATTAACTAGGTTAGAAAAAGGAATATAAAGAAACAGACAGTGTTAGCAAATTTCATGCTTGGATAAATAGGATAAACCACACTTTAGCTTGTCATAACTGAATTATATTAACAAATAAGAACTTAATATTGTCAAAATTATTTTGGGATTAATATAATTGTAACAAAATTCAAGTAAAGTATTTTTTTATTCGTCCAGGTTTACACCATAGCAACTGACAAGTGGTATGTCAATGGTTGAAACATATTGTCGGTTTAAAGATAAAACTCATCAAGTAACACTAAACCAATAGCAAGAAAACTGCAATCGTCTAAGAAAAGACAAAATAAGTTGCACAATATTGGTCATATGTTAGTTAAAAAGTAGTATTACATCTTTGGAACTCCTTGAAATAAGTTCTTCGTCTGCTTTAAGAAAATCACAGGTTTGATGTTAGTTAATGAGTCTTACCTTTAAACCTACGATATGTCTTTAATACTATCCCAAAGTAATTTTGTAGAATCTAACTTTTTTTAAATCATGTCACCTTAATTAACTGTTTAGCACAATGAAGCTTGTTATGTTTATTACTGTCTCATATTTATTTTCACATGAACTAGATGAGTTTCAGAGATATTTGATGGTTAAAAAAATTGACAGATGTGACAGGTCTGGAATAACAGTCATAACTTGTTTTGGGTACAAGGCTCCCATTTTATTTGTGGCGTGACATAGGAACAGAAGATGCTCCACTATCTGCAATTAAAATAAATTCGAGAATGCTATACCAAGTGTTGAATTTATTATGTTACATTTTGCCAATTTCAAATCGAGATAAGTGTTTAGTTCAAAAGAAACACCTGTACTTTTTAATCCAAGTTATTGCCAAGCATTCAGATTTTTTCCAATTTTCTCCGGTCTTATCTTACGGTCCGGAGAGATATAGGAACACCCTGTATTCTCAACAGTATTAAAAAAAGTAAGAAAGACTGCAAATAACCTCACATGTTACATTTTAGTATCTACATATATCTTACGAGGCAACAACTGTATAGATCAAACACACTAAAAACTCACCATGTATTTATTGTTGGCTTATGTGGTTTTCATTATTGCTAACAATAACACGATGAGTTAAATAATGACCTATATACATATTTCTTAACGCAAAAGTCAACATGATGTCTTCAACAGTTATTGACTTAATTTTTTTTATACTATTATTGGAATAGTATTATACATTTTATTGAGACAGAGGTACATATAATATAAATTAAACGAGATCAGTCAATAATATTTTAGTTCAATAGCTTTTTCATGTAAAATAGTTCATTAGGATCGGGGAAGCGAACATTCGTTGAATTGAAGCTACCGCATTTGCTACCGGTCCGACTTCTGATCCCCACGTTTGGTGTACAAGGTGTCAATCAACACAGCGGCTGGATATTGACAGTCGGTGAACGCCTACCCGACGTTTCTGCAGGAAACAATAGATCATGGTATGCAGTCCGTTACCTAGGTGCCACTCATGGTGATATGGGCATATTGTATTCTCGACGCAGAGGTAGGTATTAATTTTGTATTTTATACACGAATAGACGCCGCCTCCAAATTCGCAACAACAACGTTCGAGTTCAGATTTAGTTTGCATAATAAGTGTGCCTACTAAAGAAACTTGGGTTCTAACTCGTATGATTTCCGTAATATGTATTCTTTGATACCTAATAAAGCCTAAGGCAAAATTTACTTCCTTTCTGATAAAAAATTTCCCTTTAAATACTTTTATTAATGAAATGGGTACTGGAACCTTCGGCGTAGAAACAAAAAACTGGACAGGAGAAGAGTAAAACACTAAAAAGTTTTTTAATCTTCTCCCGAAGATTAAAGAGAAACGCGCGTCGAGAAAAGTGTAGTAGTTCGGTGTTTCGTGGAAACAGTCCAGTTTTTTTTTTACTTGTATTAATATCTATCCCCATATATATACGAATACAGGGTGTTCCACCTAAGGCATTTTGCACCATGATAATGGAAGAGTAATTCATGACGAATCGAACTATCCAAACCGCACGTCTCTTTTTGGTTTGGCTTGGTTTAGTTATTTAGAAATATTTTTAAACAATTGAATATCTCCAAACCGGTGAGTTTTGGTGAGTACCATAGGTGTGGCTATTAAATAACCGAACTGCTGTATGTATTCAATGTACTCCCTTTGGCGATCTCTACACCGCTCCATAGGACTTTTCCATTGTTGAAAGCAGTGCTGGAAGTCCGCTTCTGTCAGCTGATTCAGAACTTCCGGTACTCTTAACTAACTGCTTCCACACTTCGAATCTTGTCCCCTGTAGTGTCACCGTATCTAACAAGCCTGGATCAGTGTCATTGTTGTTTATAATGTCAGCACAAATGTTCATTCTTGATTCCTTTTTGCTCGGGAGCGAGGAGTTTTGGCACCATTTCTGCGCAAAATTTACGCATGTTGTACGATTCATGCAAAATTTGGCGAACACATTATTTGTCGATTCCTGTTATTTCAGCAAGCCCTCGAATGCTTCGACGACGATCTTCGCAGATTAATTTACCAGTTTTTTCAATGTTTTCTTCCGTTTTTGACGTTGAGGGCCGTCCGAGGCGCGGATCGTCTTCGGTCGTTTCATGTCTCTCTTTAAAGCATTTAAACCATTCAAAAACTTGTGTGCGGGATAAACATACATTCCCGTACATTTATTTTAACATTTCATAAGCGTCTGTAAAAGTTTTCCCCAGTTTAACAAGAAACTTCTTCATTGCTAAATCTGAACACTTAACATTTTTCGACGCGTCACTGGTGCGTAGACTAATTCAAGCGACTACTACAGTCAAACTGAGCGACCCACTGGCTTGGGAAAGTATCACCAGATACAGTTCTATTCAAACTTGTCGCGCGACGCTCGCAGCAGCTGGTAGCAGACGCTGGTAGCAGCATCAGTTCGGTTATTTAATAGCCACACCTCGTATATGGTTAATAAAGTCGACCTAAATCATGGAGACAGTGGAGTATCCAAAAATGGAAAAATATGCAGGATGATTTAAAATAACGAGGTCGTGTAGCGGTTACAGGAAATGGAGCACCCCATATAATTAAAAATATTTTACAAATATGCACCACATCATTTTGGGCAACTTTTATTTGAAACAATTTTTGTACAATAACAGGGTTGTGGAAGAAACCGCCTTAGATGAAACACCCTGTATAGTTAAAATATAATAAAGCATATCTGAGTTACACAGGTGGAGGGTGGAGGGGCATTAGAGGTAAATCATGCTGATTAGTAGAAACTGGCGATTAAATAAGACATCTTTTAAAATTCCAGCTAAAATTCGCCCACTAGAACAGTTAATATTATTCAATCCGTTAATGAATTATTGCGATCACGTCTATTTTTAGAAGGAGACTTTATTCGGAAATAACCAAAACACACATTTTATCGAAACACGTAATAAATCGACATGAACCTGACCCAAACTGAACTGATCTGAAACGCGCAATTTTTAAGTCCACCGCAACAATGGCCTTCTGTCATAGACAAACATTCTGTAGGACGGTTCAACAATGCGACTCGGCCGTCACCTGTCTCAACCGTACTTGTACTCTACTTGAGATCGACGAAGAAATTATTGCTTTCTAAAAACAGTTAACGTTCGAAGAGGAATTGACACCTGTCACTTTGTGAGTTCTGCTCCGCTGCTCTCCTGTAAGCTGTGAAATCTTCGACTGGTGCCATTGACAAGAAATTCCGGAATGTCGGTATAAATGAGTTCTGTAGATACAGTCTCTATGAAGTATAATATAAAATAATATTCCTACGGAAGTTAATCGTCTAAAAATCCAAGGAAAGAATAGGTAAAAGGAAAACATAATTTATATAAATAATAATATAGTAGGTATTTACTTTCGTAAATACAATTAAAGAATATACAAGCTCTCCAAAAAAGTGCTTGAATATATAGAAATGCCGTTCAACTTGGGTATGAATAAAATCATGTCAAATAGCATTAATTTTGATCCCTACATTATGATCCAATGAAAATGAATATAAGTAAAGATAAATAAGGCATAAGGTACAAAAGTAAATCTACATAATGATAAGTATTTAACTACTATACACAATATGTAACACGCAAGTAAATAAACGAAGTCAAAACTATCACGGTGATGACAACGTGATGCGTAACTTAATTGTTACCTTACATATTGCTAACTATGCAAATTGTTAACTATGAAATGATCCATATGTTCGGTTTTCATTCCTTTTTTTTTTTATTCCGACAGAAAAAGAACTGTTAGATACCAATAGTGACATTGGTAATCCCAATTCTGAATATATGGAGGAAAAAACAGATACTGAACAACCAGCGGTAATGATAATACATTTTTTTACTTTTATTATTTATTTACTTTACTTATATTTTTTGACCCCTACGTTTAGTCTGAACACTTAGTAAACTTGGTGCAAACGAGGCGTGCCACAGAAATGTACGCATCATAAGTGTAATACACGAAAGTCACTCTGTTTTACATGAAAATCCTCCCCACCAAACTAATGTGTTATTTCGATAATTTCGCCTATCTAACCTTTACACTGACCTGTAAATTGTCGTATCACGTAGCAAAATCTAGAGAACATCAACAACATGTTTTGATTTTTGTACAAATGTGCCGAGCACATTTTGGTGAGAAAAGTGGTTGCACTACTACAGGACTGCAGAGTGGCTATACCAACATTATGTCGTTAAAGAATGGCCGTTACATGAAAACATTGTGCCCGATCTGAAAAACGTCCTTAATGGAGCAGCAGAAAATGTATTTATCTCCTATGCACATAAAACTAGGACCTATAAAAAAAATTTGTTAAAACCTTTTGTTAAATACAAAAGTACTTCGCGCGTATAAATGAGGCAAAGCTTAAAGAAGGAATGTTCATTGGGCCGCAAATACAAGAACTTTTTAAAGCAGAAAATTTTGAAACTACACTTCGGCAAAAGAAAATAGGGCATGGACTGCCATAAAAAATGTATGTAGCAACTTCCTAGGTAACAAGAAATCGGAGAACTACAGAGATCTAGTTTTGAATAACTTATCCAATCTTATAAGACGTTGTTATGTTGCAAAATGTCGCTTAAGCTGCATTTTCTTCATTTGCATTTGGAATTGTTCCCTAACAATTGGGGAGCGGTTTCAGACGAAAACGGCGAAAAATTTCACCAGCTACTTGGTCAAATGAAGAAGCGGTATAATGGAAAATGGACCCCAGACATGTTAGTGGACTACTATTGAGCCCTCAAACGTGATTATACTTTTGTTCGATAAATAATGAAGTACTGTATTTCCATTCAAAATTGAAAATAGGTAGAAAAAAGCAAGGTTGTCAGATATATTTTCTAAAATTGCTAATCTCACTATACAAGTATACTTCATACTTCAGTAAACTATTAGTTCGTGACGTTCTTAGAAAGCTAGTTTGGAAATATTTAAAAAAATACATAGATATAAATTTATTAGTTAGCATTAAAATAAAGCGTTTAAAATTGCTGGAAACAATATTTATAAACTAAAACAACTTTATGTATATTACTATACTTAAAAAAATTTTGAAGAGCCGGCAACGCAGTGCTGTGCCGGCAACTGGAATGCCGATCCAGTATACTATTGTGCTTTGTATTATCTAACACATTCCTTAAATACTTATTCGGTCCACTGTGCCATACAATTTTTACGACGTCGTTAAAATGATTTACGACTTTAGGCACTCTATTTGTTTAAGACGCCAGTTACGTGTATTCCAGCTAGGTTTATTAACACAGACAATTTTTTGAGATTGTTTGGCTAAATGAGAATTATTTACAGCAAATTATATTACAAATATTAAGAGTTTTGTATCTCCTATATTGATTTGAATGAAAAAAAATTATTTCACAATGTTCGAATTTATAAAAGATATATGCGCGTCCATGGAAGCATAAAGTTGCACCGCTTTTTTTTCCCCAGGCGTATTTATCATTTTCAATTAAAAATAGAAGGACTGTATATTTTGCAAAAACAAAATTTGTTTGTTAATTTCCTAAAACTCACTAGATTTCTAATGGTTTGGGTTTCTCATATTTTATATTCTATTTCCCTTCTCTAAAAACTTATGGGTGATGCAGAACAATGTAACTGATAGCCTCCCGCACGTTTACCATAATTTATTATGAAATTTTATCACACTGTTCAACACATTACATATAGCGGAGGTTGAACAACAGCGGTACAGCTGCCCAACCAACTGTCACAAGGCTACTGAAATAAATACGAATTAAAACGACCCCCATAACATGCTACGCGAGTTGCCTATGTGTTGCGTTGCCGAATGCCAACTTTGTTGTAGAAGTTTTTTGTAATGTAAAATAATTTAATAAAAGAAGAGGTTTTTGTAAATAAACAACCATATCAATGAAATATATGTTTATTTAACCTACAATAGTCATGTTGGATAAAATCTAACGCGCGACTGAATCCGAGACGACAAATAACGCGACAGTTCCCGGATTAAGTAATCTTCTCAACATACGAATACGTGTTGCAACACGCCGATGACTGATAAGAGCGAACAGCCAGCGGAGAAGCATAAGGGTGCTTAAATTTTGCTGATGTATAAAGGGTTCGGTAAAAAGTTTTTATCAGATATTCGTGCTGAGAACGCTTGTTTCGTACGGATTCCTTATTGATTTATCCCCTATACAACGGCAAAGTCTTTCTCACGTCGTATACAAAGACGGGACAGCCACGCCGAGGCGAGGTCCCAACATCGCGCTCTCCATTGACGTCACGTGAATAAGGCGCAGCAGGAGCAGGCACATTTGAGGACCGTTTTTTAAAACTAGATACTTACATTGTTGAAAATCAGTTAATGAATTAATGATTTTCAGCGTAACGGATTGGTAAGAATAGCAAATTTTTAGTGTTTGATTTTATTTATTTATAAAAAGTAAAAAAAAAAAATATATTATTTTTTAAAAACTCGATAACTACCTAACCCAACTAAATAAATGATAAAGCCTATAGTTTTCGAAGAAAAATTTGGAAGTTTTTTTTCGTAAAGCATACATATTTTTTTCTTGTAGGGTTTATCAAAAATTGTCTATGAACAAAAATGTCAGAATTGGTCAAAGAAAATTATCAATTTTTTTTCAGTTTTTTTATGTTTTCAAAATTTCGATTTCACGATTTTTCAAAAAATCAAACATTCTGAAAAAATAGAGTGTTCTTTGACCACTTCTAAAACATTTTTTTCTTAGAAAATTTTTGATAGTCTATCGTTTTCGAGAAAAATTTTGTAAAATTATGAAAAAAAAAATTCAACTAGGGCGCTATTTTGTTTTAGTAACAATTTTTTAGACCCTACTAACTTTAATTATTTTAAGTTTAGACATCGAGGCCACGATCTGAATAGGTTTAAGTCATAAAAAAAATGAAAAGGGTACGAAGTCATTAAAAAAAATGCAAGAGAAAAAATTACGTTTTTTTTTGGATTAATTTTAATTTTTCCATGGTTAAATATTTTTTTAAGAATTTTTTAACCATCACCATTTGAAAAAAAACACCCTCAAAAAACATAAGAAAAGGTAGTTTGGAACTTTGTTTTTCTCAAATTCATTGAACGGCATCAACTCGAACTTGTTGAACAATGTAGAAATTCTGTCCTGTGGGCGTTAATGGGTTAAACTCGATATCTACACACTACGTAAATTTGACTTTCTTTATCTAACCCATCTAGATAGCAATATTTTTAAAATAGAAGAAGATATTAACAAGGCCATTTCTTCTTCATCAACTAAATTTATTCATATTCTGGTCATTATCGGGAGCACTATGACAAGTTATAAGTTCATTATAACAATGTCAGCCTCCTCTGTTAGATCACAATAACGTAGTGATTTCATTTTCTTCACATTTTTTAAGTCGCTAACGTGATTGGTTGTATGAAAACGGCAGAGTATGACAACGTCGATTGTTGTGAAATATTTTATTGATGCCCTTCTCTTCCGAACTTGTCTCTGAAATGAATCTCGAAAATCTTGAGATCTCGATCCTCGAGACGAGAAAAGAGATTTACGATTTCCCGAGATTTCTCGAGACCTCCAGATTTATCGAGATTCCGAGATTTCTTGAGAGCTTAATGTTTTTTTAGATTCCGGCATTTCTTGAAATCTCAAGATTTTTAAAACTACCGAGGTTACTCAAATCCCAAAATTCATTTACTATTTGAAATTCCCGGAGAATATTCAAAATATGAAACTTAAGGAAAACATCGGAGACAATCTTTCAATCAGGAACTGTTACGTCTCGTAACGTAATTTTTACATACGCATCAAGCTTTACAGCGACGCTCGATCGATATTTTGAAATCGATGACCGATTTCCTAAATGCTGAATAAAGTGTAATAAGTTTTCTTTTGTTTAATGTGTTTTGCTAGCTGAACATTTAAATTTAAACAGTAAGTATTAATATATTAATTTCCCTTATTTTTCGAGAAATTTCAATATATCAAGAAATCTCAGTATCTCGAGAAATCTCACGATCTCGAGAAATCTCGGTATCTCGAGAAATCTCGCGATCTCGAGAAATCTCGGGGTTTCGAGAAATCTCGGGATTTCGAGAAATCTCGACTGACCGAGAATCTCGTCTCGTCTCGAAAAATGACTTCTCGTCTCGAAAATTCGAGAGCTCGCACATACCTACTGCCAACTAACCCTGGAAATTGTTCTTCTTGGTTGAAGATTTCTTGTAGAACTTTTAAGAAGGTATGAGTTGTATCAAGCAACAAATTGTCGCCAATTTGAACACATACATTCAAATATATTCTTAATTAGGGTAGGCGGTGATGTATATATTTACATTTACCCAATTAATGGTTGGTGGACTTATCGCTGACAATATACATACAATCCAAATTATAAAAGTTGTTAAGTATTTATTTGTAATTTTAATTAGTGGTAGGTTAGAAAACAGGTAATATATTTTCTCAATTAATCAGTACATACAGGAGTTTCGTGGACAGTTTCCTAACCTTATAACCACCAAGACACAGCCTGTTAATCAAATTCGTGCTTGTGTTGATAAATTTCGTGAAACTGGATTTAAATCAGGAAGCGGAGCATCTACATAGAAAACGAACCGCTAAATGTATCGCAGATGTTCACCGTCCACCGCTCAACAAATCCATTGCAAAACTATCACAAGAGGATCAGTTATCAACAAGCCACACTGTGGTCAAAAGATCTTTCCTTAGAAAATCTAAGATCAGGTCCTTATATGTTCGAAGAACAGCGTGTTGCTAGTGGTTTTTGGAAAACTTGAACAACTATGACATACTCGATAATTTTTTCTTTTCTGATGAGACGTAGTTTCACCTTTCAGGATATTTAAATAAACAAAACATGAAGACATTGTCCACAGAATATTCTCATGAACTTGTGGATAATCCTTTACGTCCATAAAAAAAATGGCCATTTGGCTATCAGTTTCGAGAAGGTGAGTCATTGGAGTCCTGAACTTTTTAACCAAACCACATCTCGTGGACTTACTGTAAAAAATCCTGTCAAAAAAAGCTGTTGTGGAGATATTTGACCTAAAAGTTTTTTCATGTAAGGAAAAATCAACAAACAGTTTTAATAATGTATGATAACAAAATCCTAATGTTCCATTTATTAAATACATTTTTTACCAATATTGAAACATGAAATACATTTTTATTCATAAAATATTTAATTAATACTTTTAAAAATGGACTTACATGTTTATGGCAAAAAAATAATAAAAACAATAAATGATTTAAACGGTTTTATTGAAGAACTCAGCTAAGTATAAAAATAAAAGTGATTTTTGACTACAATAAAAGAAAATCATTTATTTTAATTTCTACATTCTTCGGGTTCAGTCATTGGAGGCATCGGAGTCATTGTCCACATCTGACATATAAATTATATCTCTGGCAGTTTTTGATATTGGCAACGACTTGTGCTAACCGTCAAATTCTTCGGAAAAACCTCTGTTATCACATAAATAAAATAATAAATCACACCACAGAAATTGACGTTCTCCCCCTAAGAGTCATTACAACTGTGCAGAGGGAGAATACACATGGAAAAGACGTAGGACACACAACCAAACCCTGTGACAGGTGCCAATTGCCACAGGCGGGATTCGAACCCGCGCGGATAATAGCTCTCGGAGTAATTGCCATCTTCTCACCTGGCGCTTTACCCACTGGGCTATCGCCGCGGCTTTGGCATAGCTGCAGCAAACTATTTTTGTTTTTAATTTCTATTGGCAGAATTTTTGAATATTTTTTTTAAACTTACTGTTTGACAGTTAATTGTACGACCTTTCCCAAAAATTCGAATTTCTGTATATTCTGAGAAATGGTCATATATGTATCGAATTACTGCTGGTTTACATTTTTCATATCTGAAGCATTTCACTTTCAACCAATTCATGACCGCCCCAGCTGTATTTTCGCCTTTATTTTTTATTAAACACTTTGATAAATGTGTAAAGTCCTTAAAATCCGTAAAAAACATCTCGCAGGCTCTATAACTATCACCTTCCGCAATTCTAAAAATATTTAACCAGTAATCGTGTAAACCGGGATATACCAAAACCCTGTAACCAAAGTCCTATAACCAAATGCACTTAATATATTTTGTTTGTAGATAATTGGTAATTTGAAAGATAAATAAGAACATAAAGCTCGACTAAGGTACTTATATCATTTTTGCGGTGTAAATAAGGGATAAATGGACGTGCTTGAAATAAGTTCTTATAATACGATGGCTTAAATGATTGCTTGAATTTGACTGACTGGCTTTGGCAGTAGGTTCTAAATATTTTCATAGACTTAACCATATAAATATCTCAATTGTGACCAAAAGTGGACTGCAAAAACGGATTTTTTGCAGTAAGCCCATTGAAAGAAATCGCAGTGATTGATTAGACCCTTTATCAATTATTTAAATTATGATGAAGTTACGAAGGGTATTTTCAGCAATGTAATGCTTCAGCTATCTCTCGTCAAACAATTGCGTATTTGCAAGAATGTTTAACACCGCCGGAGGTGGATTTTTCTTTTAGTTTTGCATTTCTTTTACACATGTTTTTTGCCAAAATTGTACTGTGCTGTCTAGTGTCGCTGCTGATTTGTCATTAGAAATTGGATGTTGGCAACTTCATAATACAATCCCAGCCTTAATCTTAATTAAGAATTTATTTGAAGACACATGATATACAGGGTGTCTATCAAGCGTCGGATTCGGTTAGTAGGAGTGGATAGAGTATAAAACGGCAACTACGGCAACTACGGCAACTTTTAAATAAAATAGCTTTATCTTAATGCAGCATGACATCGGGTCAACGACAATGTCGACCAGGTAATGGCCAGGTCGACGATGACGCTATCCACGTGCACCAGGACATGTGCTACAGGAAGTTTTCGATATAAATATTCAATCTGAGCTTACACAGTATGCCAATGGCAGGTCGCTGTAGAAGTCCATCGAAAAATTCCTGTAGGGCATGACCTGGTGCACCTAGACAGCGTCATCGGCGACCTGGACTCCATCCGCTCAACTTCTACAGCGACCTGCCAATGTCATACTGTGTGAGCTCAGATTGAGCATATCCATCGAAAAATTCGTGTAGCGCATGACCTGGTGCATCTGGACAGCGTCATCGGTGACCTGGCTATTACCTAGTCGACATTGTCGTTGACCCGATGTCATGCTGCATTAAGATAAAGCTATTTTAATAAAAAATTGCCATAGCGCGCACCCAAGGTGGCGGAGCATGCCCGCTGTGCCGCGCCTTGATTGGCCAATCTTCATAAATATATCACGCGAAAACTATTGCCCAAATCAAAAAATGATAAAGGACTTTTCGACTCAGAATTTCATACTCTATCCACTCCTACTAACTGAATCCGACGCTTGATAGACACCCTGTGTAAATGTCACGTGTTGTTGAGTACCCTGCTTTGATATATTTAAATAACAATTATTATTTCAGATACGCTCATGTGGTCACATGTACCGCTCGCAGTGATCTGTACCATGCGAGAGACCGCTTATTGCATTATTTAACTTACAAGCAAGACTATAAACTACTAATTGGTAGATTTTTATCGGAAATGCGTGAACTGTAACCCGCCGTAAATAAATGCACTATTTATATCACGACCGGTTGCTTACAGCTATCTATGCAACCGTTTCCTATTGTTCCTCACCGAGATCCAATAAAACTGATACGGTGGCTGGCATATTTATTTTAGGCGCAGCAGATTTTATCGGCGCGCCGCCCGTGTCTCCTAACGAAATTTTAAAAAAATCCAGCCCCGACACGACCTTACATGATAATCTCGGGAGTCAGAAATGGATTCAGAGGTTCTAAATAAAATCGAAGACGCCGATAATTGGGTACGGCCGCGTGTACGCGCCTCGTCCAGATTAAAAGGCCTTCCGCTACTGCTTCGGTAAATAAAGTCCACTGGCGCAGCGGGTAATCTTGCTAGCATCGCTTCAATTGTCGTATAAAACTCCTTTACAAATGGAAAGTAAATGTTTATGTTTTTTTTTAATTGCTCACTTTATACATGCCCCTTAGCACTAATTTAATTACCTAGCTGATCATTTGTATCGTATTTTTACCTTGAGTGAAGTTGACTTGAGTTTTTATTTACACAAGTTTTTGTACAAACACTTTTTACGAATTATTGACTTTAATTTATGTCAATACAAGTGAGAATATGTCGGGACAGATCTAAGAGATTATAGTGCCATTATAAAACTAAATATAACACTTTAAACAAGTTTAAATATATTTAGAGGTGGCCCCAGAATTGTACCTTGTGGCATCCCATAGATATAGTTATATATTTTAAATCCACGAAACTCGTCTGACAAAACAATTAAAGGTGTACCGTTATCACTTTGCATACATAAGGTAAATATCGATATAAGTTGCATAAGAAAAAAATTCAGAAAAGTCGACTTTACAGATTTAAAATTAATTAAAATTTTTTAAATGTTTTTATCGAAAAACTGGCTCGTCAGACCCTGGAGAAATGTTTTTTACGCATTCGTGCAAAATTTCAAGTCGATAGATTAATTACAGTGGCCGCTAGAATGTTAGCTATAAAACGTGATTCTGAGAAAAACGCGTTTAAAGTTTAAAATGTGAATTATTCAAAGGTGTAGCCAGGAGGGGGCGATGGTGCGATCGCCCCCCCCCTCCAATGGTCAAGTAAAAACCAAAATAGTCGGGGGATTGCGCTTGCCGTTGCCTCCAATGACCTTTTTCTTTTTGCTTTTTTGTTTAATCTGCATTGGACCGCCCCCCCCCTCAAAGAAAAATACTGGCTACGCCCTTGCTTATATTTACCATCAATCTGCAATGCCTGATCCGTAAAGACATCCCTCTCCTGACACACAAAAATAAAAAAAATCGAATTTTTCAAATGTATCAAGGTAGAAGTCCCCCTTAAAAAATGAGATCCATTTCTTTAATAAAATCTAATGCTCCTCATCGAAAGCCCTTGTCAAAAATTCTTCAATATGTTCTTTCTTCAAAACTGTTGGTTTCTTAGAGTTATATCCTTTCAATTCATTTTTCTAATAAGCGGTTAGCTTACCAAATTTGGAAACATTTTCGTGATTTTGTATGGTAGATTACAACATCGACTTTTAACTTTGTCTACATCAGTGGAACAGCACACTATTCCTTCATATTTAAAGAATACAAGAACATCACTTCTTTATCTCTGGACTTAGCTGGTAATAAATGCAGTTTCTTCTTCAGCTTCTTCCAAAATCTCTGCAGAAATGGTGTCGGTTTCTTCCATTTTTCACCAAATTCTTTTTTTCAATTTGGAAAATACTAAACATTTGGAAAATACTACTTATAGAAATCACAGACAGAAACCAACAAAGCCTACCAAGTTGACGAAACGAATTTTTTAAATGCCACTCGACGTAATACTGAGATATCTGGTAGAATGTTGCAATTTTCTGGATACCAGATGGCATTTCTGCTAGAATGTTGCAATTTTCGTTACAATGGGTAGCTCCACCTTTAACACACATAATTAATGTATCCTTTGAAATTGGGCAGGTACCTCATCAGTGGAAGATATCCTGTATTAAGCCTATCCCCAAAATTAAGAATCCTAAGTTAAATAAAGACCTGCGCCCTATAAGTCTACTTCCTGTTCCTCTTAAAATCGCTGAATCTGCAATGTATGAACAGCTTTTTCAATATGTTACTGAGAATTCAATAATCCCTCCTTATCAGTCCGGATTTCGTAAGAGCTTTAGTACTACTACTTTATTATCTAACGTAGCAGATGACATTTTGAGAGCTATTGATAATACGCAGGTTGTGTCTCTAACTTTATTAGATATGACGAAAGCTTTCGATTCTTTGGATATTAATTGTTTAATAGCTAAATTATACCATTATGGTATTTCTGAAAATACATTTCGCTGGTTTCAAAGCTACCTTTCCGGTAGAAAACAATTTACTAGAGTTAATACGGATTCTTCAATACAGGTATCAAAAAGTAAATTAGTAAAATCTGGCGTTCCACAGGGATCTGTACTGGGACCACTCTTGTTTAATATTTTTTTCAGCAGATATCTCGAAAATTTCACTACATGGCAATTTATATATGTACGCAGACGATATTCAGCTTCTACACAGTTTTCCGTCCTCCAACTCTTTCCACTGCTACTGACTTTATAAATAACGATTTAAAACTCATTCATGATTGGACCATCAAAAATACTTTAGTGATTAATGCAAATAAAAGTCAGAATATAATATTTGGGACATCTTTTCAATTACGTAATATTGAAGACATAAATATTGAAATTAATAATGAGGTAATTAGTTCAAGCGTTGTTGTAAAAAACCTTGGGGTGTCATTTGATCCGACATTAAGATTTTCTGGTCACATAAGCAACATATGTAAAAAAGCATTTATTTCTTTAAAGCAGTTATACTCATTTAAACAATATTTAGATAGTAATACAAAAATTTTGCTCACTGGCTCAATGGTTCTTTCTTATTTAAATTACGCAGACGTAATATATGGCCCTTGTCTCGTGCAAGAGGATAAATATCGTCTACAGAAAATACAAAACAGTTGTGTAAGATATCTTACAGTCGTGCCACAGTTTGGACATATTACTCCTTATTTACGTAATTTCAATTTATTGAACATGTCTGAAAGGAATTTATACACTTTGTTGGTTTTGTTCTAAATATTGTAAAGACCAAAAGACCTGAATATTTATATAAAAAAATTAACTGGCGTTCTGACATTCACAGCAGGGATTTAAGACAGATAGGAAGTAAGGTTTCCATTCCTCCATATAAAAATGAATTGTTCAAATCTTCTTTTTCGTACATGGCTGCATATGTTCTTAACACTCTACCAACTCGCTATCGCAATTTGTCAGTGGAAACAGTAAAACAAAAAATTAAAAGACGACATACCTACTTTCTTCTAATCTGGAATATATTGATATGGGTATGTTCTAATAAATCTGTTATTTAACCATTTGTTTTCTGTTATTAGTACATAACCGTTTGTAATATAACATATTATATTTGTAATATCACATATTATATCTCATAGCTAATTTAGTCTGTTTTTATGTAAGAATTTGTGGAAGTGTTGTAAATCAACTATGTTGACACACATTCCTTTTGAAAAAGGGATACTGTACTTGTACTGTTTTGCCTTTTCAATAAACTTATTTATTATTATTATTATTATTATTATCTTATTATCTGAAATATTTAAACATCCTTTCGTTGATAAAACTATCTTAAAACACTTGTACAATAAATAATTATTAAACAAATGTAAAATAATTATAGACAAAAAATAAATATAATTAGATAAAGCGTTTTCGCGAAGAGTGAGAGTCGACTCATCGGACGATGAATCTGCCCAAATGTAGATGGGTATCGTTTACCGCCCCGAGCAAATTGCACAATTACTGGAGTCCGTCCGGCCCATGGGGGTTTGAAAAATTTGTGGTGGCGCCTGTTGTCACCTGCGCCTGACGTTTACCTGACACGTCGGCGGGCGCCCTGCTGTGAAGCGTTTAAGATCTTAACTCGTATCATTTACGGATATCACCGTGCAGAATTGTCAAGCGATCAGTCAGTTCTTGTATATTAGATGGAGATAAGGCTAGACGTGGCGCCGTTTAAGAAACAATCAATCTCGTCAGGTCTTCAGTTTGTCGGTACAACTACGAGGTTCGTAGGTCGACCTGCGAGGAGATTCTGAGATGTGCAGAGTGATTGTAATAATTTATCGTTAGCAGTGAATGATGTTTACCCATTTCCTTAAGAGGTCATGTTCAGTCATGATGTTGACAAAAATTCGATTTTTGGGACGTTTCTTTAAAAAAAAAATTAAATTTGTTTTGTAAATTTAAAAGTGTTTTATTGAACTTTACGTATTTTTTCAATATGTAGAAATAAAAAGGTATATGATAGTCTGCAAAAGGGATGTTAAAAGAGGATATTTTGTGATGACCTCTGTTCGGGCAGCAGTGGTTCTTTCTTTTCACTTTTTCATTTTTTGAGACCAAAATAAATGCTCCTTATCCGGTGATAAGGATCATCATCATCAAACAAAGCATATCTCCATACTTTAATTGTTAGACTTATTTGCATTGTAAATATAAGCTAGCATATATACTACCTTTGAGATAATTTTCTGAATGAATTAAAATACCAAGAAAATGTTATCTAGGTATATATAAAACAAAAAAGTTAAAATATGATGACGACGAAGAGTTCATCCATTTGCCAGAGCGACCTACCGATGAAAAAAACCCATCAATTCCCCGCGAACAACAAAGCGAAATAACGTGCGCAAGATAAAAGGTTTTCGTTTCTTATCCTGTTTGCACCTTTTCCTTTGTTAGAAGCCACTATAGATGACTTCCTTTACGAGAAAATTAGATTTGCGTATGCAGACATAATCGCATGATTAATGCGCTCAAGATTCAGTCGGCGAGAGCATAAACAAAGGGAATAATCACTTAAAATGTTTGCATATCTTTACAAAACGTCGTACTGCCGTATATTTTAACTACTGACGAGTGCAACCTCTTCACTACTGCGTTTTCTATTTTCTAACAAAGTAAGATGTTTACAAGTCCAAGATGCATGTAAATATTTAAAGAGGGAGCATGTTAAGTACGCGATGCATTTTACCTTTGAGACATGAGAAATGTTTGAACGTTTTGAAAATAAATAATATTTCAAGAGCTTAAAGTTATTATACAGAAGAACCTTACAGGGTACATAAATGAGCTTCCGTTTGAATAGAATAATACCATATGTACGAATATATCTTGTTTATCATACGTATCATATAAGTCAGCAATACATAGCAAGCAATTTAAGGCACTAAAATGTACTTTAAATCACACCTGTCGATAACAAGATCACAAAATAATGTACCTCCTTTATTATCTACCAACAGAAGTACTCTGTTGTGCACCCGCATTGATATAACTCAAAATTGCACCTACTAGGGACCATCCGCAACTTCTATGCTTGTTTGGTGTACTCTAAAATCTGTACTATGGTCTGTTGTGGATAAACAGCTCTCCTGCAAAGGAAATACTGTTAGCCTCATTTGCTACTGCTACTGCATAACCCCATTTGATTTAGTTTCAGAACTCAGCCTTAGGGTCCTAACTTCACTGCGAGGCAAAACGTTTTTTAAAAAGGAAAATAAACTATAAGATTATGAAAATGAAGATGACGAAAATATAAGAATGGATAACCGACAACTTTCCATCCATGCTGCTACCCAGATATGCTCAGTGAACAGATTTCATTTCAGAAACCTGTTTTTATGGTTAGTTCAACACGTTTCATCTGCTTCCCGCATTAAACATCCCAAAAAAGCTGATAATTTTAAATTCACGCTCTGACATGGCCTCTGGAATTAACCTTACCTGAATTACATAACGTCAAAAATCCAATTCTTAATATATTAGAACTTAATAATCTCCAATAATGATATATCTCCAATAAGAATTGCCCAAGTTGCAACTACGGTTAACCAAACCATATAATTTACTTGATATGTATTTGAGGAGTAAGAATTGAGGGCATAGAGCCACGAAAATCCAATTCACTTGCTTAACGTTACTTGCTCAAACATTGAATAGAAACGAAATTTGATTCTAATATGCAACATACAATCTACATTTTTATTTCAAAGTTTGTCTTTTGCCATTGTAATATTTATTCAAATTTGCTCTCGGTTATACATCTGTCGGCATTTTTATTGCCATAAGTGACATGCTAAATAAATAAAATAAATGAATCCTTGTTCTATTCTATTGTTAAAGTAATCCATGATCCTTTTAAGATTGATTGATTAGTATTACACGTTCCTCAAGGCAAAAACGAAAGTTTGGATTCACCGTGCGCCTAGCTGAACGGAACCGTTTCCTTGCGTGGTGACCTTTTGCTATGAATGAAATTTTACTAGTGATGTATGCAAATGCGTTTCCACGCTCGTTGACAAACGGCCTTGGCGTGTGAACGGTGCATCGTCAATGTTCGCAATCACTCCTACAACCACGCTCCGGTCACGACATTGGGGCCACCTCCTTACAAGCAATTAGTCAGACGAAATTACGAATAATAACAATTAACTGGAGTGTCCGAGTTCTCTTTAGAAAAAAATGAGGAAAAATGTATTTAATAGCATATTACACATCA
This sequence comes from Aromia moschata, assembly GCA_029963805.1. Taxonomy (NCBI): domain Eukaryota; kingdom Metazoa; phylum Arthropoda; class Insecta; order Coleoptera; family Cerambycidae; genus Aromia; species Aromia moschata. The sequence continues at coordinate 2,251,931 of JAPWTK010000042.1, forward strand.
AGCGCTACAAAACGAGATTTTACTGAACGAGTATGGAATTGTAAATGGATTGTAAATCTTAGTAAAATGCACATAACCGAAAGGTTTCGGTTCATTGTCAATGTATTGACAATATCATGAAGTTCTTGAGTGAGGCTCTAGACAACACGTTTTTTTAATCAAGGTGCTAGATAATTTTAGATTAAATGTCGACGAGTAAATTTATGTAGTTTAACTCTAAACAATATAGAAGAGACCGGCATAATGTTATGTTATAACTAGAGTTCGTGCGAGGGCGGAGTGTAACAGGACCGTAGTCAGTTAACGAATGAAAATATTAATATGTTTACATAAATTATGTAGCAACATATTACTATTTTTACCAAATAGTACGGATATACGAATAGTAAGTCAAGGATAAAATACCTATAATAAATTAAGATAGCACGTAACAATGGCAACACTTACCCGACAAACGTCAGTGTTGAGATAACGTTACCATGGCAGGTTGGCGGTGGTTAAAACATATTATTATGTACTTTTCTAAGTGACAGTTCTTATGTGCAATTATTTAATTAATTATGTGCAATTCTAAGTGACAGTTGATATATAAGTGTTTAATAAAGGGAAACTGTCCCTTACTTTCTCAGCTACCCGATTAAGTGCGTGAGCGGCGCATGTGAAATGAATCATTTTTGTATATTTTTTAGATAAAATATCTCCTGCTTTTAACATGTACGCGGCTGCATCAGTTAGCGTCACAAGAACTTTTGTAGCATCTTGATCGGGCCATATATAATTAAACAGTCATTAACAATATACGATCGTTTCGTGATTAGTTTTATCCAGAACCCTTAGAAGTTAGTAGGTGGCTGTCACTAGCAGTGTCACTTTTAAACGCACCAATTAAAAATTTAGCTACTGGACGCCTGCAAGCATCGATAGCTTCGTCTATAATAAAATACACGAAATTGTCCGCAATGTCTTCGCGTATTGATGTCACTACATTGTTGTAAACCCGATCGACATATGCAAGTTTTAACGTACTTTCATGAGGAATTTTTCGGTCCATATATTTTTCTAAAAACGTACGTAACTTTGGGGTTCTCTAGTTTGTTTAATGGAATATTGCTTGCAACAAAGGCTTCTGTAAGTTCATAGAAAAAATACGGAGTCGTCGGCGCTGGACGAGGCATGGCTTTTCAGATGTGTTGTTACTTTAGTTTTATCTGAAGAATTTATAATGCGTTCACACACGCTACAAAAAAGGTCATTTCCTTGAATACGTATGTCCCTAAAACCCCTGGGATCACTGTCAAACCACATTTGAAATACTTCACGTGTATTTATTTTCACCTTTGGCATGGTACCTCACTTTATTCACTTCTCCCCTCAACTAATGATTATTAATATTTTTAAAGTTATTTAAACACACGGTGAATACATAAAAAACGAAACGTATCAACGCGATGCAATACTAGCGACTGTCTGTGACATCGTGCCATAAATAACTAAAATTGCTAGCGCAGTTTTCGTAATGCAAGGCAGCTGTGAGCTGTGATGGCCAACAGGTCAAGGGCAGGACATGCACAGTGTCGGACCTGTGACATTCGCTCTTGGTAATAAGTATTAATATTTAATAATGTAGGTACTATGATGCAACATAGTTTCTGTGAACATATTAACATTTTCATTCGTAAACTGACTACGGTCCTGTTACACTCCGCGCTCGCACGAACTCTAGTTATAACTTCACATGATACCAAAACAAAGAATACACCTATTACCAATTTACGGTAAGATCTGAGCGCAATTGGTATGAACTTTATCGTAATTATTTTCGACTAAGGCCCAAAAAGGTGAATCACAAACGATTTTTCTTGTTTTATGCTCACGCCAAACATACAGTGCAACCAGTCGGTCGTTTCCAAATCCACTATTTTGAAAATATGCTGCAAAAAACTGTTATTTATTTAAAACTGCTGGATGCTTCCAGTCACACTGGCCACTGGTTAAGATGAAGCTTGGCAACCTTTCTTGCCGACAGTGGGGCTGATACTCAGGCTTTCAAAAGGCAAAGTGGATGGCAGTCATAGCGTGGCTGAGGGATATGTTGAGGAAAGCACTGGTATTACAAACTTTAAAAATGGTATTTGACCACAAGAGCATTCGAAGAAGGTTGTTAATGGAGTTATAACATTTTACAAAAATACTCTAATGATTCTAATGACCCCAATGGTCCCATGATCCCGATGATCCCGTGAGCCTTATTATTCGAATGTTTTCATGACCTCTATGATCTTAAGACCCCAATGATCCCATGACTCCTATGACTTCAAGAACCCAATGACCCCAATAATTCAATTTACTCCAATGATTCCATGACCCAATGATACCATAACCCCTACGATCTTAAGACCAAAATGATACCAAGACCTTAATTATACCAAAACATCAGTGATCCCATAGACCCCAATGATTCTAAGACCACGATGATCCCATTGACCCCAATTATCCGATAACCCCAATGATCCCATGACCACGATCATGGGGACAACCTATAACCCTAATGATTTCATGACCTTAATGATCCCATACTCAATGACCCCAACGATCTCATTCCTTCTGATTCCATTGACATTAGTGGCCGTTGTGTACATACAAAATTTTTGATGAAAAAAATATTTGACCTAAGTACATTCCAAAGTTACCATTCTCAAGCCCCTCATTCCCCCACCCTATTAAATTAAAAGTATTTACTCTTGCAAACTCTGTTGTACATGTACATATATCAAATTTGTAGCCCGTATCTCGTTTGATACGCAGTAGATATTACCTGTATATAAGGAAAAAAAACATTTATTTATTTAACTACTGAACCGATTAAGCTCAAAAGCTAATCAGCTCCAGATCTCGTCATTATACATAAGTGTTGTTAATTTAAAGTTGATATCTCAAAGCGTTCTCGAATTATTTTGTGCACAAAAATGTTAACGGACAGACTGATTTTTTTTTAAACTTAAAATCGCGACGTTTCAGAACACATTAGGCATATGTAGCCAATAAAAAAATTTTTAAAAATATTTTCATCACTATGTGGATGTGAAAGTAATAATAACATAAATTTTGATTCAAATAAAGAGCATAAAGAAAAGACGCAGTTGTCGTATGTAATAATCCCAATATTAATAGCTGGTTTCTTGTAAGCCATATTATATGTAAATGCTGATGATTAAAATCCGTAAATACATTTTCTTCGGCAAATTGCGTTTTTTCATTATTAATTAACATCATAGTAATTTCCGGTTAGACGATTCTATGTAAATATGGTCTTCAGTTAAAATACTTGCGTTTATAATGCGGATAATATATAATAATATGTTGGGAAGTATATTGTCTTCGGTAAATTAAAAGCTGTATGCTAATCAAAATATTACTTGACTGTTGTGGCATTTACTTAACATTGCAATGTAAAAGACGATTCTCTAGTAAAATATATACACACATATTATGGTACCAAGTAATTAAAGTTAAATCGAAAATGACAGTGTTTTATTCGGGAATAATAAACTGAAAATTTAAAATATCCAATTAACCCATTTTATTATAACTTCGTTGAAAAAATATTGGTTGGCAATTATTGCCCCAGAAAGTGGTTCGATTTTTGTTTGTTGAAACAATTCATGCGTTGGGGACTACAATATTTAAAAAATACTCATAATTGCATCAACAAATATCCTGCTTTTCAAATAAAATCATGTCAGATCAAATGTTTTCGAATAGAATTGTAAAAAACACTGACGAAAATGTTATTAGGAAAAAGCCATAATAAAATTACAAATAAGCCCAGCTTTTTAAATCTATCTGATTCCAAGGAACAAGTTTCTCTAACAGTTAATATAAAATTGGTAGCTTCCGGTGGTTAGAAGATTTTAAATTATTACAAAACAAAAAAATTATTTACACAAATATTTCACTTAATTCATGTTGGTACAAATCATTCTGTTATGCTAAGCTAAAAAATCTCTTTTTTTAGATAATTGCATTTCTGTGTTAGATATATCGAAATAAAATACTGAATTTAATTTCTTATTTTGATGTTACATGAACCAGTTTAGGTATAAAAGGCTATTATATTTTAAATGAACAGAAATAATATTGATTTTCACATTATGTTTAAAATCGACTTTTTTCAGGGTTATCTCACTGTTGCTTTCAAGTAGCGATATGTCACTTTTTTTCCTTGTCTGTTGCTGTTGTGGTTACAAACCACTATAGCAACTACAATAGTATTAGCAAAAAATAATATATAAAAAAAAATTCCATAGAAATACTGTATTCCATAGAAAAAACGTAATCAATAATCCTGACACAAATAAATTGGGATAAACTCCTGTTTACAAACCAGTTTTTTCAGACCGTATAGGAAACGTGAGATATCAGGCAGTTGCTGATGATGTTCCTATGCAAAACTTCGTACGTTTTTTAATTTTATTAATATAAAACATGATATTTCAAAAATTATTATCCATTTTGACCTGACCTAACTTCAAGTCACTATGCTCCTACAATACAATGGTTAGATGTGATAATCAAGGTAGTCAAATCAACTATTAAAACTTATTAAAGACAAAATATGATCTTGCGAGAGAAGCTAGAAAAAGTTGGCATCGTCTGTATGTATGCAAATGTTAAAACTCAAACCATACTGTTCCAATAAATGTTCTTCATGCATTCAAATTTCTGTTTCGAACTCTTCAAGACTTGATAAAGACAAGCTAATAACGTCCATATGAGCAAGCGCAATGTTTTCATCCCGTCCACGGTTTTCATGTCGACAAAATATTCCAGAACCATCACATCGCATCCTAATTTCCATGTATCAAATTTACTCGAAAAAACACTCACTCAGGATACCATTTTCAGAATGCTATTAAACAAGACTCTACGAGGTATCAATCATCCCAATCGGTCTCTCGACTCGGTCGAGGTGACATCATCTATAAATACTTCGAGAATATTTATAAAATGTCAACTCTACTCTTCACCAGATAATCACGATGCGAGTAAACCTGCCCGGTTTCCTCTCCAAATGTTGCCGGAATGCTTATTATTATCTTGACGCAGCGCCTTGTTTATCGCCGATTGCTGTCCGCGGCACTCCACTACATAATTCCAAATTTAAACCGGACAACTGAAAAGCCGGTGCGAATAGGAATCAGTGACGGCTCGTCAATAGAGCTACTCAGATTCCGTCCCACCTAAATTGCAGGAGAAAAAACCAGGTGCCTAATGAATCACCACTTCCGCATCTAACATAGATCTGTAAGGTACAGCTGTTTAAAAAATAGACAGTGTTTTAAAAGTAATTGTCTTACGTTCACAAGTTCATATTCACTAATGAATTAAAATTGGTGCAGATTGTGGTGCTTACTCAAGAATCCTGAGAAATCCATCAAAGTGGACTACGTGGTCGCGACAAACAGAACTGGACACGGCACATTCAATAAACTGTCTACATCGGTACTAGACAAGCAATAATGACCTTAAAAACGCCACAAGGTAGTGTCGGGGTCAGTATGAAAATATCATCAAACACTCGGTGATGCAATCAACTCTAACAGTGCATCTCTGAGTTGGGTGAAGGCCATGCACAGTGCAAAGGCAATGAATGGAAGGCGACAAATTTTGGCCCGCTTCCAGTAGTACAGTATAGTACAGCTCAATACAGTTAATAGAGTTAGTACAGTATATTACTGTAGTACAGTTAATCAAAGGAAAACTCACGAGAAATGCAGCAATGGCATATTGCAGCAAAACAAACAGGTGTCGGTTTGCTAGGGAATTCTATACAATACCCTAATGAGGATTGTGCAATGGCACATTTAGAAAATGACAAGAAAAAAACTTACTCAGAAATCCCGACAGGACACTACCGGGTACGAAAGCACTTACACAATATGAAACTAAGTGAAACAAACAGGATATGAACAGAAAGAGGTGACAGTCAAGCATTTATAAGCTGTGATTATTCAACTGTCTCGTCAATGAGAGATTCTATATTAGGAGAGCGCTGACCGTCCATGGCTATAGTGAAGGAGCTTGGGTGACATCATCACATTTTTTGAAAAAATTAGGGTTATTAGAAAAACAACTTGCCTCTAGAATCCAAAATTACGTAGAATTCTAATCTGGGCTCAAAATGTATCCATCACTTCAAGTTTTTGATATATTTGTGGTTATAACCAACAAATGGCTTTTTTGGAAATAGTTGAGGTCATGTATAGTAAATAAAAAACTTTTTTAACTTATTTCTCCTAATTGCATCGCTTTATTCAAAATTAATGTATAATAAAATTGCCCACCTATAATAATTGTTTTACCGGGGTTAGCCTTCTAAAGATGATTGAATTTAAATAATTTCTGAGTTATTGAATGAATATCAGACAATTTAACATTATTCTAAGCATCTGATTTTGATTACATATGATATGAAAAAGTTTTTGGACTCGCTGACCATAAATCCGGTATCAGATTTTCTAAAATCAAGATGGCGGATCCAATACGACGAAATTGTTTCTTTGGATCTTTTTTTTAAAGTGACACTGAATGATTTGCGACCCCAAAACAACCTGGGGACTATATTTGATCACAATATGATGATTAGAAGAATACGATTTTCCGTGGAAAAACGTATCCAATAGTATATATCGGAAGCAATGGTAATATTGGGGAAGGGGTAGAAAATAAGTTTACTAACAAATTTTGCTATTAGTCTCTCTATTTCACCATTAAAGTAACAAAAATAGCTTTTTAACGTTAAACATTTTCTGAAACAAGTTATCATAAGTTTTCCCCGGGAAGCGCCAATGACAAAAATAACAAAAATGCAATTATCATACGTTGCCAGAACATCCTTTTTGTTGGCGTGTCACCAACAGCAGTCGAAAGGTACAATGCACGCATTGTTGTCAAAATATTCGTAACATTGTGTGGGGTAATTTAGAGGTCCAGTAAAACCCTAAGTAGCATACCTTAACGGTACATTCCTCGTTTCAAAGCAGTTGACGCGTGCGGTCCAAGAAAATCTACATGCATGGGAGTACGACTATACTCATGAGCAAGTGCCAACGTAATCATTAAGCGAGCTGTTTTTCCTGCCATCGTGCAGTTTATCTTGTCTGTTTATGTAGACAACCCTTTCTAATGCCGTGTACGTTTTAAATAATGGACTAGGGAAAATTACACCAGCTCAGATATTTATTTTCGTGGATTTTATTTTACTTCAACCCAAAAAAATTAACTTCAAAATAATTTTGATGCACTAGTTTTGTATTGATAAGACGTATTACAATTTATTTTTATCTTCATTTATTACTATCTAATTATTGAATTAATAACTAAATATATAATAATAAAATTAATTTCACCAGAAAACCGAACACACTATACAGTAAGTGGCAGCCTAATGTATACATAGGTGGATATTAAATACATATTAAATGATACATTTTTATGTCATAGTTAGGCGAATTTACTACTAGCGTCTAGCCAGCACCAGGTCACGGGCGATCCGACCAATCAAACCGAAAAAGAAAAACGCGCATGCTTCTAGACAATTTTACTACAGAGAAATAAAATAAAAACTGTAACTCCTGTAATCAATTTTCATTAAATAATAAGACAATTTTTGTCTGTATTCCTTCAAAACTAAATTTTAATATCATAAAGGAATCAAGCTAAGTTAGTGGAGGTGATTGCTTTAAACCTTTCATATCAAAGTTTTGTGACTTACTGACTTCAAGTTTGAACTGCCTTCACCGCGTTACACCGGTATTTCTCATTGGCCAGGATCACCTGTGACCTGGATACCGGCTAGACGCTAGTCGTTTGTTGTACTTGTCGTTAGGTTAATTTATATTTTATATTAGTATGCGAATAGTTGTTCGAAGGAGATGTGCTGGCGTATGTGTTTTAGTTTACTTAATACATAAAATAATTGGCAAATGACAAGATTGATTGATGATACGCACTTTTCCAATCAGGTACTAGACGAGAATAAAATATAAAATGGTATTTCAAATTTTAACTCAAACAACCCTATGGACAAAACCGGATGCCTTTCATACGCCTGTGTTAGCGATTGCATTGCGATTGGTTCTCACCTCATGTGTACATCTACTGAAGAAAGAAGTTAAATTTATATGTACGAATTAGGTGCCACTTACTGTATAACTGTGGCCTAGGAAGTGGTTAATTACCTTGTGCCTGCGAATCTGTTACGAATATTTTCAGGTTATAATAAGAGAGTAACTAAATAATCAGGGTAAGTACCTTATATCATGGTAACCAGAAATTTGAAGCAGCTCAGATAAATATATGAGTATATTGTCAAATTAAAGTTAAAAATTCTTGCATCAGTATCAATTCTTGCATCACATATATTTATTTATTTATTTGAATTACACTTCTCTACAGGCATGTGCCCAGTTGCAGAGCAGGGATAGACAGAAAATATATACATTCATAACAAAAGAAATATTTACATAGTAAACACTATGACAGAAATTTCAAGATGAAGTTAAAAAGTAAGATTTTATATCACTAATTTCTACATGAAAATATGTCAATACTAGCACCAAGAGAGTTTGTTATGTGACACATGGTATAAAGCGGAGAATTTTTCAAAATATTTGTTCGGGGTGCATATAAAATATGTCAGAACTCCTCGACGCAATCCTTGGAACATAGATATTGAACATCTCCAGTAAATTCGGCAAATCAATTATACTGTGTATTACTTCAAACAGCAATAGTAATCACGTCTCGTAGATAGGTTTGAAATACATGTTTCCTAAGAGTTGAGCATGTGGTGTGCCTATTGGAGGATAAATACCGTCAATTTTGCAAGCTAATGGTAAGCAACTTTATAAAACCGCCTTTATATAGCTTCTATGCGATCAGCATGATATTGGTAGAATGGACTCCATACTACTGAAGCATATTCTAGCTTGGACCTTATAAAAGCGTAGTACAGAGTTTTTAATGTTGATAACTGTTTAAAATCTCGACTACAACAATATATTCGTAATAAGAAACATTATATCCGCATTATACATCAAAGATATGTCACCATCAAATATAACCAAAAAAGGTTAAAAAGTTCAGTCGCTAATATTATTCATTTGCGTGCGTTACGTGCCCTACATGCCAATCGTATACAGGCTGTGAAAAAGAGGATATTCGTATAGATCAAACAAGGTCCCTTCGTACAGGTTCCTCTTTTGTATAGTCATGCACAAAATATAAATTTTCTTTTTTTGTTTCTTCTTTTTCTCTGATTATTGACCTCACACGTTAAGTGTATTAGCCACGAATTATATTATTGGTTTAAGGAAGGATATATAATAATGAGGGAATAGACAAGGCCACCCGCTTCTCAAATATAAATTTTGATACCTATACTACAAAAGGGGTCTTTTTTGGGAAAAACAAATAAACTGCCTTAATATAGACATGTTAATTATATGATAAATGTATTATTAGTTGGTTAATATTATTATTATATTTGATTCAAACATTTTAATATTACATTATTTTTACATCTCACTGTTACCTCATGGCAGACTTCATACCTGTCACTGGGTTCTTTCAGTTGGTCACAACTTCCTTTTTGTATAATCGGTTTCCTTTAGGCAATATGGCTTTACCTTCAACTTAATCTGTATCTCACGCTCCCCATTCAACCGTTTTGTTTTATTTTTAGGAAAATAATACTTTAACATTTGATAAAAAGGATGTAGGTGTAAAATGCCGAAGGAAGAATTTGCGAATAAGTAGTGGTTTTTGACGGTCATTTATGCAAAACCAGTTTGAACGTACAGCAAACGAAATATTTTATGACTTCCTTTCTAGTAAAGCGTCACGAGATGACATTCACAGGATGTGTATGAAAAAATGCACTTTCCCAGGTTTGAAAAAACATTTTGTAAACAACTTATCGTAAATATTAAAATTCTAAGATCGTTATCATTATCAACAACAGAACAGACGTATGAACGGCGCCCAATATTTATTACATATTTCTGTTTGATTTGCTGAGGAGGATAATAATGGAGACGAGACTAAAATGGTGAGCAGCTAAAAGACAAATATAATTTTGAAATTACGAAATACCTCATTTAAAGTCAAACTCCATCTTGAATTTGGGCTGCTTTCTTTTGACATACTTGTCACTAATACTATTCTCATTCCCTCTATCCCTCATTCTAGAGGGATAATCTTCAATTTTTAGGACATTATTTAAAAGAATTAATTAATCCCTTACTACCGTTCCGATCATTTTGTAATCTGAATAAGTTAAAATATATCAAGTCAATTTTCTTTTCTTGGTGAAAATTGGCAACTGTACCCAATTTCGTCTCGTAACAAATATATAAAAACATTTTTTGACACTAACTATTAATGGAAAGCTAATTTTGTTTCTAGCATTATCCCAAGATCAATGGGTTTTTATCAAAATTGATTCAATCATTCTTAAGATTTTTTTTTGTATATAACTCCCATAATAAATTTTCGGGTATATTGTATTGAACAATTTGATCCCTCAGTCCCAATTTGTTACACAACTATCTTTTCTACATGGTCTTACTTTTCTACAAGGTCAAATATTCCGGCGATTAAGGTCTACTACTTCAACATTTATGAACACAATACTCTATAGTGTACCTCACGAAACAAAAATGTACTCTCTCCTCATTCACAGCGGATGGGATTCATTCACGTATCTCGATTACACAATTTGTTATTCAAATTTTCATCTTAAATTTTGTTTAAACCGTATCTCGGGTTGTACGACATGCGTGTAAGCTGTGAATTATGGAGAGTAGATTCAGCAGTCACACGATCTCTACCGCAATATATCACTCGTGCTTCACGTATTCGCTGTGCTCTAGTTTGCGTCTCTCGCCGTTCCCTTTACCTGTGCATATACTCCAGTCAAAATAGACAAGAAATGCGACAACATTTTAGATCATTAGCAAAGTTATCCTCGTGTCCAAAAATTGTAGCGTCGTCTGTAGGCGTTCCTTAGTTCAAAATCTTCTTTAGGCATACACTTTCAGATGGATAGTGGCCTTTTATATCTATATAAAAAAAACAATATGGCAGCAGTGTGCACCACCATATTGGCGAAAGGAGAGACAAATCACTTTGATTTTTTTATATATCAGTCTATTCAACAAGATAAGGCCGTAATTCGTCTAGAAACAATCAAGAACACTCCATTACACAGTTATTAAGTAATTTTCAACCTGGAAGCCCTGAACCTAAAACGCAATCTATACCATAAGTACCTACACATTTAACCACAAAAAATTTGTAAAAAAATTACTAACACGTGTTCGTGATTTTCGGACATTTTGCAATTTAAATGTTAGGTTCTTGTGATAAAAAAAATTCAGGTTCCATGGTTTTTAGTCTCTCTGTAGTCCCTAAAAGAGTAACCAAGAATTCCCAATTGGCTTTATTGACTATTTTCACAAATTTTTTGACGTTAAAATTAAAAAGTTCACTTTAAGAAAACCCAATGTGTGTTTTATCTAGGAAATCATCAACAACCCACATAACCCAACAAAAAAACCCACACCACACCGTGAAATTCGACATATATACATATAGGACTTTAAAGCCAAATAGTTTCAAAATATGTATAAGCATTTTTATAAAATGTATGAACTTTTTTTTTATTTTTGTATAATTTTGTTTATCTGACTATTTTGTGTTTTCGTTTGATCTATTTATAACGAAAAGTTACACACTATAGTAAATGTAAGTAAAATAAAATGTTCTTCATTATCTTTCTTTTTGCTTTCTCACCTTAAATGTCTATTTCGCCTAGACTATATGTATGTATCTCCGCTCTCGTAATGGAGTGGCGGATACAAAAGGCCCTGTAAATCATTCACATCCGATTGAAACATGCTGGCGATTTATGGGTATGCGCCACTGGGCGAACTTACTTGTTCTTCGTATTTTTTTCTCCGGGTAACGAACATAGATGCCAGTCATTTCAGGTCGAATCTCAGTGTAATTCTGTGGCCCACGGCAAAAAAAAGCCGGATACATCGTTATACAGAAAGTACTGCTCGTAATAAATAATAGGGGTTTGAAACTTACCGCTTATCTCTAAGCATGCACGAGGAGAACGGGAAATTTTTTAGTCACAGCAAAGAAGTTTTAATTGTTAGTGGGTATATATTTTAATGGTAAGTAAATCAGCTTAAAATATTTTACAATGTCGGGATTTTAAGTTTTTATGTGCCTACTAATTTTCTGTCTGCCTGTCTTTCTGTTAATTTTTTGTATACACGATAACTCGAAAATGCTTGAAGGTATTAACATGAAATTTGGAAAAATTTTGTCATATTAAGCAAGCAACCTGCAGTTAATTAGGTTTTGAATATGATCGTTTACCTATATACTTTAATACACCAACTATGTTTCCTTAGGGAATTTAAGAACAATTTTCAATTAAGCGTCTATTATCTCTTTTGGTTCTATTTTTTGTAGCCCCGAATTTGGACATTCGCATAATATGAGGAAGAGGATTTCTTCCTCCTTTCCACACATTCTTTAATCGGGATTATCTTTCACGCCAATTGATATGTCGCATGAGTGAACAATGCCCTCTGTATTGTCCAACTGTCAATCTCAGCTATTTGTATCCAGTTTAATTAGATTTTTGTTTTGTTCCAGGATGGTTCGTCACCAGGAACCTCCGCCCAATAAGCGATATTATTTTATCTTAATAGGCCCATTTTATCATTCTGACTGTTCCATAGGTCAAAACACACATGAGTTCCGATCCTATCAGTAGAATTCTACCCCTTTCTTTTGCGAGCAAGCCCACTCTTTCGTTCCCTTCGTGACCCTAGCGTTCTTTGACCAATTTCAAAATGATACTGTTGAATTGATAGTTGTACTATCAGTTCAACTGTACTTAAACTATCTGCGTCTAGTCTTAAAAAGTGTATTCATACAGCTCTTGAACTTGACTATCAGTGACCATATAGACCTCTTGCTGAGTTCTCCAGGTTTATGCTGATTTCGAATCCTGATCTTTATTGGTTGCACTCGTTCCGGTGCTTTGTTAAGTTTTAGACCCATCTATACACCAAATGGTTCCGTCCTGCTAGGCTGGCATGTGTATGTTGTCTTCCTCTCCCTCGCTAGGTATAGTTACCCGATTAATCCAATTCTATACGAATACATGCCTAACATGCGGTTTTGTCTTACTTTTCGAAAATCTCAGTATGGAGTTCCCTCCTTGTGGTGGCTACCCAATATATTGCAGCTTGCCTAATTTTGTTATGGATCCCTCCTTTCTTGTTTTATGCCACCAAATCAGGACACCCTATGTTATTACTTTGGAATATAAGTAAGTGCCATTACTGCATTTAATCCTCACGTTTTGCCAATCATACTTGCTTGCCTAGGTAGCCTTGTTGATAGTTCTCTCCATGTGAGCCCCAAGGTTTAGCTAAAGCTATAAGATTAGTCCTCAGTACTTAACCGCAGTGCTCAGTTGGAGTTTACTTCCCTGAAATGAAGGCTCTTCTGGTCCTGAATGTTGCTTCTTTTTGTGAAGCCAGATATCACCAACTATTATAGTCATGTCATCTGGGCATAGATATTCAGCTTAATAGGAGAGTTAAGGCAGGAAGTTGTTATCATAAAATTTAACATGTATACAGGATGTGCACTGAGGGCTATTTTAAAATTTTGCAAATAACTCGTAAACGGTAGGACAAGTCATTATTACTCAGTACTAGATATTTTTTAAAGAACATTTTAAAACTGATCGTTTAGAAATCTTGCTCAGCACAGATGCGTCCGCAAAAAAAATCGACCGACTTTTATTATATTTACCCGCTTTATCATTTGTTGCAAGTTCTCGCAAATGCGAGCATGTGCCGTTTTAATGACGCCAGATGAATCGCCTGTTAACGAACAATGGCTTAATTGCAACGAAATCGTTCGATTCGCACCAGGGAAAAAACTTCGCAAGCCGACCAGCTTTTTGCTCCGCGACTAACGGAAATGGCCGGCTCGTTCAATCCAGCCTCGATAGGCATCGAGATTACCGGAGGAATTTCTTGCTAATACAATTTATTCACGTAAAGCTCTTGAAGTCGATTGCATCCCAGCGAAATAATTAAAATCGATGGATAGAGCAAATAACTTTAAAATATACAGTGATATTTGAAATAAATTCTATAGGTATCATTTTTTTAGAAAAAAATGCTCGCTCGTCAAGTCTATTTTTCAGATGGGCATATTTTTCAGCAAATTTGTTTAAGGGTCCAAATTTCACCTCTTTAAGTTTCACCTCTCAGCGTAAACGATGGAAAATATTCACCTATTTCTGGTATAGGCAGTGATCGGTTGCAGCAAGAATTGGACTCAATGTGGGAAACGATGTACATTCTTAAAATGTGGCTAGTGTATAATAAGACTTATGGCCACTTCTTATGAAGTTATGAAGAAATTCTCATATTACTGCCATGATATTACTGGCGATCATCACTACTTCTGCCATTATCGAAAGCGTATTTCTTTATATTCTCAGTCTCCAAAGGCGTTTCAACTTGATTGTTAACTTCTCATGTCACGATCTTCGTTTAACATTCTGAATATTGTGGGTAAGTGGTAAGTGGCACTACATAGCTCAGAAGAATAGAATATTTGTAGGACGGCGAAGCCATCGCTAAAAGGCCATGACTGATTGCCATTTTCTGATGGACTGTGTTTGCTAAGTACTGATTATGCATGCCAAAATATGCCTCTGGTAATTTATAGTTTTTATAACCGTGTCCTGAATAGCTGTCAAGAAGCCATCAGTTTTGTACAGAAAGCAGATAAGTCATTTTTAAAAAGGTCCTATAAGAAGTGTTCCATAACCGTGTCCTGAATAGCTGTCAGGAGTTCCTCAGTTTTGCAAACCATCCGTTGCAGAGACCTGCACAAGTATGTCGGAATCAGAATCTCGGCATCGTTACGATCAATAATCGTCATCTTTATTATTTAGAAAACAAATATAAATAAACCAGCATCATCATGAGGTATGTTCTAAATTTCGAATAGATGTGGGTGTATTAAAAATATGAGGAAATAAACATATCTATAAAAAAGTTGTAACCGAGGAACAGTTAAGTTGTTATATTAAGTTGTTATATTATAAGTTAAGTTAAGATATTTAGGATATTCATCTAAAAAATTAGAATGTCAACAAAAAACTATTTTCATGTTTATTAAACAAGAATCCACAAAAACATATTTCAGGGCCCTAACTTTTTTTATCTACGATGCGATTACTAATGTTAGTAATGAGTAATATCGTTACGCTGCCTGCGATGCCACAATGTCTGCGATACTGTCTTCAGGATTACCTATTTATTCGATTATAAAGTAATCGTATAAATAGGTAATCGTGATAAATCGATTACATTTTTACTTACTCGTGCAGGCCTCTAGTATGTTTGTGTAGGCCACAATATTGTCATTGTTATTGTAATCTCATATACCTGCTTTAGATACGATGATTAAGTCAAATCAAATGTCTCGAAAACTTGACTTTGCTACGCTTGTTTTATACACTGCAGTACCAGAAGGGACTCTTCTTTCAAATCGGTCAAAACAAATTTATGAAAGCATTTGAAGAAGAGACCATTCGTGACAGCGAGAAGAAACCAAAATGCTGGTTATGGTACGTGGACGATATATTCCATCATATGGCCCCATGGAATATCTTCTCTGACTGGTTTCTTCAACTATCTGAATACTCTGCATTCCAACTTAAAGTTCGCAATGGAGACTGAGAAAGACAGAGTTTTACCCTTTCTGGATGTCTTAGTAAAACTTACAAACAATAACAAGGAAGAAAACTCACACAGATCGTTACCTGAACGCAGCATCGCATCACCATCCGCAACAGAAAAGATCGTTAATCAAAACACTAGTTCATAGAGCTGAAAAAATATGTGATGACGAAAGCGCAGACCAGAATAATTAAAGCAAATTAAGGAAGCTTTTAACGAAAAACGGCTATAAAGAAAAAGACATCGACAGAGTATGCTGCACCCAGAGAGCAAGAGTAGAACAACAACCAACAACGTATGCTTGCCTACCATATGTCGCAGGAGTGACAGTTAACTCAAGAAAACACTGCTGAAAAAGAATGTTGGGGTACGATTTCGCACAGTAAAGAAAATACAGCAGGTGCTTCCTCAGACATGGATCCGGTTCCTAGATTTTTGACTAAAGGTGTCTACGAGTTAAAGTGTACCTGTGGGAAAAGCTATATTCAACAAACGGGAAGAAGTATATAATGTAGGATCAAAGAACATCAACGACATACCAGACTGGGGAATACAGACAAGTCAGCAATAGCGGAGCATGTTGATATCAACGGGAACCACAAAATCGATTATGAGAACATCATAGTGTTAGACAAAACTACAAGATATTACCCAAGAGTAATTAGAAAATCCCTGGAGATCATGAAAAACAATAATAATTTTACTAGGGAGGACGGGTATCGACTGAGTAATACATGAAGATTAGCGATACCAAGAACCAGTGACCTGGAATGTCATGGTCAACCGAGTTCGACGGATGTGCAGCCAAACATAGCAGAGCCAAGGTATATAACGAGGAACGACAACACCAGTCTTTAAAAACCTTCTGAAGAAGCTGACAGCATGATCAGTGAAACGTCAAGTCAATTTAGACGACCGCGGCAAACCCCGTAAAAAAATAACTTCACCATTAGACAACAGCCGTGAATGTGATGTGGGAATGACATTATGTACCAGTACATTTCCAAATTATTGAAAACTAGCGACCCGCCCCGGCTTTGCACGGTTTACGACATCACATTAGAAACCTCTAAAATTGTCAGTGTTTCTCTACTACATTATGCATGTATTATACATATAAACCTTCCTCTTGAATCACTCTATCTATTAAAAAAACCACATCAAAATCCGTTACGTAGTTTTAAAGTTCTAAGCATACATAGGTAGCAGATAGATAGGGACAGACAGCGGGAAGCGACTTTGTTTTATACTATGTTATGATTATGTACCAATACATTTCCAAATAAACAAAATTGACCTGTCTGAGTATTTCTTGTAAAAACTTTCCCAAAATGACATAGGTATCGGATTTATTCCAAACTTTACGACCTCGCCGTATGTAAAACATCGTTAAGGATTCTATCGAGAAACATCCAGGTTTATAGCGGCTGATTGCCGGAGCCGACTGATACTGCCGTTCGAGCCATCTGTCCCGGCCAGCGATTGTAGGACACCTGTAAGATTATAAATATTCCCTTGCCGGTGCCGTGAAGAGGTGTGACAGCTGACCATCACTCAAACGTCGACTGCCTGAAAACGGCAATTTTATAATGAGCATCGAATTAGCACGTATATGTATCGGTTCCGAATGCACTGCGAATCCAGTGGCAATTTTTCCGTCAGTGTTCGGCCTCGCTAACAATTTCTTCCAAACGCTCTAATTATAATTTCATATAATATATACAATGGGACAAAATATGTTTCAAAATCATAAGTGTTTTTAAACATTTTTAAGGAATGAAGAATTCCCCCGTTAATTGTCATTTATCATCAGAAATAATAGATCCGTATTATCGAACTTATTAGATACCATCAGCGTGATACAGGCATATAATGACGGCGTCGTATGGTGTAAATGAGAGTAGACGTATCCAGTGTGTCTAACAAAGTTGGTTCCTTCAATGAACTTAGTCTTTCCCGAACATACACTAACGATAAATCAGTTAAAAGCTCATGAGTCGAGGTATGTCAATTACGCTGACGAGATCAAAATTCGGTTCTGTGATTTCTGATGGTGAAGGGCAATGAAAGGGAAATCATTGTCGCTTTAGAAGCTTCATGAAAACAAGAAAAACTATCCGGGTTGACGATGTTAAACAGTAAAGAGAAATGGTTTATTAATGCATTGCAAATTTCTCTGGACTCATAAATTGATCATTTCCTAATAACTAAAGATAGAAAATTAGACCTGAAATTCAAGTATATACACGATGTCCCTAGATGAAGTTGACGATAAAACACAAACATTTTTGAGTTGATTTGCGGTTTTAGGAACGAGAAGATTATCTTTGATATACTCGCATTTTAATTTTCGTATAATCAGACAAACGGAAGCAGGCCACTCATTTTCTGAAAAGATAAAGTATATTTTCTATGAAAAATATGGAAATTTCATTAAGTTGCTCAGAACAAAAGTTTATATACGAGGTGCGTACATTAAGTAATGAGACTGATTTTTTTAAATTTGTTTATTCGAATTGAATTACAATTCAGCATTATCTCCGTCAAAATAACTTTCTTGGGAGGCCACACAACGCTGGAGACGGTTCTTCCGTTCCTCATAGCAGTGCGGGAACTCATATACTGGAATAGCCTTCAGATGGTCGGTTACAGTCGTTTGAGTGTTTTCTATGGTCCCAAAATGATGTCCCTTCAGGTGATTTTTCAATCTTCAAGAGAAAAAAGTCACAAGGACTCAAGTCAGGCGAATAAGGAGGCTTAGGAGCTACATGAATATTATTTCCGAAGGTTTGTTGGAACCATTTTTGTGCAGATTTTTGTCATCCCCAATTCATTAGTCAGTCACCTGATGAACAGTGGTGTGATTCAAATTTAACTCTTCCCCGATCACACTTGTCGTCAACCAACGATCTGATCGCACAAGATTCCGTATTCTATCGGCATTTTCATCGGTTCTTGAAGACGAAGGCCTTCCGTTGCGTGGTTCATCTTCAATCGACTCTCTTCCTTCTGGGAATGCCTTAAACCACCTAAAAACCTGGGCTCTTGAAAAAACACTTCTCTCCGTAGGCGTTTTTTCAAAAGTATCCGTTGAGCTGTGTCCAAATCTGAAGCAAAACCTTATAGCACACCGTTGCTCAAAATTAATGTCGCTCATTTTTAAAACGCACTAGAAAAAAATGGTTTAAAGAAACAGTCACAAAGAACACACAAATGACTCTAACAAGTTCAAACTTGTACTGAAGGTGCATTACATGTTAATCTACCGCCCTTCAAAGTCCCGTCTCCGCAGTGTTGGAGGATCGGGCGCTACGTTCCATTACTTATTTTACACACCTCATATTTGTACCTACACAATTGTAACTTAAGCCACACAGCATACTTTGATTGTTGATCATTTTACCCGTTTAGGAGAACTACTCTTCTACTCAAAAGTTTCTTAGAATTAAAATTTATATTCGAAGACTAAATTTTATTAGAACCATCGGCCTACCTTAAGAATTTTGATATCTGCTGTGTTGAGAAACTTTTGGTAGCATTTTTTTTAATAGAAGATTTTTTTTAAGAACTTTTCTGCTTCCGTCATAGCCTGCTTGGTTTTTCTAAAACAGAAGTATGTATATGTATATAAAAATTAAATTCCTACTTAACTAAGTTTGATGCTCAAATATGTAAATTTCAACCAGACATTTTTTGTCTTTTACAGATATTATATCCATCTGAAAACACGCCGCATGCGTAAAAAAGGTTCTAAGGATTCTCTGTAAAACTGAACACCAGCCGCCACTACGTAAATCCACGGATAATTTCTTCCGATACAGAAGCCGTTTACAAGATATCCGTGAAAGCGGCATTTGCGTCTCGCACGGCGTAATTATGGTATTTCAGTATTTTCGGCGTAAAATTAATAAACAGATACGTACGGCGTAAATATTAACTCATTTCCGTCAATCTGCAGCCTGCAATATAGGTTGTCTCGTTTAGTTTGTACTCCGAGGCATCCAGCTGAAGTTGCGATATAATAATTAACTTTTAAATTAAGTAGGTGGGTATTACCAAATTAATCGCGGTTAAAATTGTTAAGCAATACAACAGACGATGGTGTAAAAAGTACTTTTAATGTATCACTAATTATTGTACAGAGGCCAAAGGTACGGAAGTTCCAATGCTTTGGCGAAGAGTAGTCTTTGGTATGTATTTCTTCTATATATATATAAAAACAGGTTTTTTATGCACATATTCAGTTTGTTCCCATTATTGACAACGGCGTCTACAAGGCAAATATATACGTACATTTTTAAAACCTTATATATCGATTTTAATTATGAAGTGAAATGTGAAAATTGATTATTTAAACCGATAGAAATAAAGTTTATCGACTTTAATATACTTTAATCATTTTCCATGTTACCCCATTTGGGGTGGTTTTGAGGGGGAGGGGGAGGGGGGGAAATGTTTGCCAGCAGTATGTAACGTTGTGCGGTCATTAGGGAACATACTTGGCAAGCGACAGACGTTTTTTTTTAATTTTTACTGATTTTATACTATTTTACAGCAGTTTTGAAAAATTCTTCCATGTTGGATTGCGAATTATCGTCATACTGCCATTCTGCGGTGTCTGCCACTATTTTTCCATAAAAGTGCATGTTGGAACAAGAAAATTTCACTTTGGTAGATCCGGTTAGGATCCACTTTTTTCCGTGTCATTTCGTAAAGTTTTGTCTGCCACTATTTTTCCATGTTTAAAAAAAATGGATACTGACTATCTTGACTTATCGTTACTTCCAAACGGTTAGGGTCCACTTTTTTGTCCAGATTTCCACCCCCTCCCCCCTCTATCTCGAAAATGGCCGCCTTACTATATATATGTGGTATGAGAAAAAATGCTCCACTTCGACTCGGGAGCTTATTTACCACACGGCAGACAGTTAGGGTTCATGGATTTTTTGACGCGCCATATCCTAGACTATTTTAAGTCTAAAAATTCATATAAATGTATGTTCTAAAATGTTTAGTTTTCGAGATACAGGGTGCTAAATAGTCCAGTAAATAAGCCGGAAAATACTTAAAATCTGGAAAAGTTGATAAGCAGCTCCGATTTCAAAAATTTTTGTTTGTACGTGTTCTTTAGTTTTCCCACCCCCAAAGCTTCCCCAATAGTAAAAGTGATAAAACACTTCAAAAAATTCAAAATTTCACCTCGGAAATCATCTCTCGGGGGTTTTCGGGGTCGCTGATTACGAATCCGCGGTCAAACATCGAGTGAGGGTGGTTGCACCCTATTAAAACCACCCCTAGAAGTGACAGAGATAAAAAAAACATCCGAGAACATTTGAAAAGAGTTTACTATCAAGTGCACTCTTGGATAGGATTATTAGTAGATTCAGATCACAATAGAACCGCAAAATTAAACCCAACTGATTGGGGTTGGAAAATTATTGACGGCATCCTGCATCCCATAAGAATGACAGAACTACCCGCGCCAAAAAGTATTATGGATGCAATAACATGTGGATGTCAAACTGGTTGTGGTGCAGCTTGTGGTTGCAGGAAAAATGGCGTATACTGTTCTCAAACGTGTAAATTTTGTTACGGATCTAACTGCACTAATTGCGAGCCACCTGCAACTACTGACATTACAGAGGATGAAGTGGTTTTCCCGGCTTTAGTAGAACAAGATATAAGTGAAGATGAAGAGGGACCCACCAATACTGCATCAGCAATGCTCGAAAACGACTCGATTACGAATGATGTCAACTATATTTGTAGATTGTAAGCTCATTTTGTGTACCCTGTTTTTTTTTTAAATTAAAGAAAACTTGAAAAACGATATTATTACACTCGTAATTTATTTTTTCAATAATTTAACTACATCAATAATTTAACTACAACGTTTTAATGGGGCGAAACCATCCTCACTCGATTTTTCATCTCGCATTCGTAATCAGCGACCCCGAAAACCTCCGAGAGACGATTTCCGAGGCGAAATTTTGAATTTAAAAATTTGGGGTGGTTTTAATGGGGTGCAACCACCCTCACTCGATTTTTCATCTCGCATTCGTAATAAGCGACCCCGAAAACCTCCGAGAGACGATTTCCGAGGTTAAATTTTGAATTTTTAAAATGTTTTATCACTTTTACTAATTGGGAAGCTTTGGGGGTGGGAAAACTACCATAATTTTCTCATTTTTCATAGCAAGGCAGATGTTAGTGGTGAATGTTCCTGAGGGTCTAAAGAACACTTACAAACAAAAATTTTTGAAATCGGAACTGCTTATCAACTTTTCCACATTTTCCGGCTTATTAATTGGACTAAAAGCCTTTTTTTCCGTTTTTATTAAAAACTCTGGGAAACACAATTTTGATACAGGTTGTAATCTGTTTTTATTTCACCGGCATTTCTTAAAGCTGTTACGAATGCGATCCTCCCGCCGCGGCGCATCCAGAACGCGGGGCGACGCGAGGCGTCGGAGCGGAGCGCCGGCGACGGTGGCGCGGCGGGCGGCGGAGGAGGCGGCGTCGTCGCCACGGCAACGCGCTGCGACGCCAGGCCAACTGCTCATTAGCGAATTCCGAGAGGCGTCGTTTGAAACGTGTCATAAAAAGCCGTCGGCCGTCACCCGTCGCCGTGCCGAATGCGTCGCTTATTTTTATGCGCGCCCGCGGTTCATTTGCAACGAACAGATTCCCATTGTGCGAGGGCCTCTCTCGCGTGCGGAAAATCCGCGCTGACGGGGCCATGCACTGTCGCGCATCCATACATGCGGAAATTTCAAAGACTATTTACCTCTTTCAGCGGAACGCGCGACTCGCGCCCTTACTTTGGCTTTGTGTCTGGCGTTTTCCTTGAAAAGCCACCTCGCACCTCGGCGTAATTAAAAAATGCGCCAGCGCGTTGTTGCGTGCTCTCCGACGGTTTTTTTTTGCGCGGGTCAATACGTCTGAACTCTTTCCCTAATTAGGAAAAAAGTTCGAGGGCCAAAAATATTTATTTTGAGTCGGAAATGCTGGGACAAGCACTAAAAATATAGAGTGCAATATAGCCCACAGGCTGGTAAAAACTAAGAACTTGTTAAATTTTAAATAACCAAGTCAACCAAGTGATGTACAGGGTGATCGATAGGAAGTGAGTTATTCTCAGAAACAGCTGAGAGAAATAAATTATTGTGAAAGGCGAATCACATTTACTTACCTTCACTCGAAATTAAGGCAATAATAAAAAAACGTGGCTTAACGACGCTAGGCGTCGCGACGCCTCTAAAAAAATTTTTTCAGCAACATACCTTTTTCACTTTACCATTATAAAGGCATATTAATTACGAGTTCCGTTTCTATTTAACATTTGTTTGTATCTTGAATATTTAAAAAGTTATGATCGATTTATTATAGAGTGCTTTATCTGTTTTTTTTTTTTTCGTAAACTGCTAATTAAATAGATGATTCTGTATGAAAGTATTTCAATTTACTTGTCTGTACTAGAATTAAAACGGAAATAAAGTTAAGTTAAATATAGCTTAATGATAATAAGCGTCGCGATACCCCAATTTTTTTTATAATACATTACTTACCTTTTTTATAACTTCGTAAAAATGTTTTTGATTTTTGCATTTGTTTTGTATACGTTTTTCATATATTCATTATTTCAAAAATTATGGTCGATTTCCCAGTGAATTCCTCTGTAGTAAATATTGCAACATTTAAAACTGCATTTTTTTACGCTATTACCTCGTTTAACATATACATAAGTAAATGTGCTTTCATTTACAACAAAAAATATATTAAACCTAGGTTTTGTTAGCTGAAATATTGTATAATTGATAATAAACACATATCTTTAGATATCTAAACAATAAACACTATATGGTACATACCAGTGGCGGTGAGTGATATTTCAGTTAGCCATATCTTGAAAACGACGCATGGGACCCACTTCACTTTTTAGGTGATGACTATACACCTCTTACAGAAAGGATTTATAGTGAAAAAATCGTCAGCAAAGTTTATGAAAAAAATTTTCAAAAACACTGGAGCACTCCCTGGGTTCTCAGTAACGCTCTGTGGGATATTTGCAGTATATTTTTTTTCATAATCTAGAAACAAATATAAGGAGACATTTTTCGATTTGTTGCAAAATATTTTTTTTCAAAAAGTTATGGCCATTTTAATTTTAATTTTATAGGAACATTTTGATTCCCAAAATTTAAATGGCCATAACTTTTTGAAACAAAAATATTTTGTAACAAATCGAAAAACGTCTCCTTATATTTGTTTTTAGATTATGAAAAAAAAAATATACTGCAAATATTCCACAGAGTGTTTTTTGAAAATTTTTCGCAAACTTTGCTGACGGTTTTTTCACTCATAATTCCTTTCTTTAAGAGGTGTATAGTCATCACCTAAAAAGTGAAGTGGGTCCCATCGTCGTTTTCAAGATATGGCTAACTGAAATATCACGCACCGCCACTGGTACATACAAATGTCCTAACTGAAATGTTTACAAAGAAATAAATAAAATGACAGCAACAAAATTAACAGTTAATTATTTAATAAATGTTTAATATGAGCAACATTGTTATTTAAGCACTTAAGCACTATTTAACTTAACTCTTAACATTTTATTAGTTAATTAGAAGTTACTTTTCTTAAATTAGTTCCACCTAATTCACACAGGCAGCAGTGATTATTTTGCTTCAAATCAAAACACAAATTGTTTTGTGTATAACCCATTTGTCTTTATTCAAATTCAAAGAATAATAATAATTACTTTTTTCACCAAAAAAGTTAACATCAAAACTGTTCTTCACACATAGTTTAACAAAGTAACAATCAGAAGGTGTCAAGAATATAAATTTGAAATATAATGAGATATTTTTAAAACCTAATAATTTCTACGATTATAAAATTCTGAGCATGCAAGAGTTAAATCCTGGGAGTTTTTAAAGTTGATTACGGTTTATTCCTCAGTTCTTATTTGCATTGACATATGTCCTTAATGGTGTGAAATTTAGAGACAGATTATTTAGCAGATTATATAGTTGGGAATCGGCCATAACTTTTGAAATAATGAAGATATAAAAAAATACGAACAATAAAAAAAGGTATATTTCTAAAAAAATCTAGGTATCGTGATGCTTAGCATCAATATATTTTTTATTTATGTCTTAAAAGACAGAAGCTTCTTTAAGAAGACAAAATTAATTTTGAGTGAAGGTAAGTAAAAGTGGTTTGCCTTTCACAAAAAATAATTTATTTTAGCCGTTTCTGAGAAAAATTCTCTTCCTATGATAAATCGACCACCCTGTACGTGGAATATTCAATATATGTTATCTCCACCACAGCAAATACAAATGTCCATACGCCAACACCACACAGAAAGAAATATATATGTAAAAATATATAACAACGTTCGCCACAAAGGGCCTACGTTAGGTTATGTAAAATTACATAGAATATTTTGACAATTGTAAGTGACATTAGTAACAGCTAATGAGAGTTATTAAGTTTTATAGTTTATGTATTAAATCTATTTAGACTACGGGTTAGTAAACAAATGTATAGAATGAGAGCTGAACATTCTAGAACAGGTAATAAATAGCCGTGTTTTTGTTTAATTACTCAGATGTCACTCGCATGTGTGTAAGTTGCAATCAGAGAGAGTTGTAAAGAGGGAGTTAATAAAATTATTTCAAGTTGAGAAGTGAATTAATGGAGGCAGAACTCATAAAAATATGTAAAACTTTAGAGAAAATATATAATGTAAATATACGTTTCATGTTTTGTAATTAACATACCGCTTTAGGTATTTATTATCACATAACTTAACACTGTATTTTCCCATTATAGTTTTGCACTACGTGTATGGTAAAATCATATTAAAAATAAAACTTTACATATGAAAATTCCATATCTAATTTGTTATTGGTACATTACATTGTAATTCTGCATATATTTATGCAATTACACTAAATTTGTTGCAAACTTTTAGACTGTGATACAATTTACATAATGAAATAAAAGTAGATCTACAAAAAATATATATATACCCAATATTAGATATACAAGATACATTACTTGTTATATGAATCTGTAGTTCCAGGATATTTCAAGACTGGTGTCATAATATATTATTACATAACCTGCTACGGTGTTTTTAAAAGTACGCCATAAATAGAGTATAAATAAATAACAAATAAAGTAAATAATATGGTCATCCAAAAAAAAGTCATCAAATCTGGTTATAGACAAGAGTAAAGTCGAAGCGAAACTTTGTTGTAGTCACATTTTTACAAGTCACAATTAATTGTAAAAGAAATAATTCCTGTCACATAAAGTGACAGCCTTGACAATTCAATAAGGTTATAAATTTAAGATTAAATTTAGAAATATTTATTATTCTGTCTTTTTTTGCTCGGCCAACTTTGATAACGTTTTTTTTGTTTTGGATAGTTCGTTCGTACTTTGAAAATAAAACGGGTGTTGTATTTTGGTGTCACATAGTAAGCGCTATACTTTGACACATATAATATGTACTGAGAATTTCCATATCTCCAAAATAATTGTAATTCTAGATTACATTGCTTGTTACAGATTTTTATTGTTGACGTTTTTCCACATAACATGGATTTATAGTGGTCCACATTATCATGTGAATATAAAACCAGTGGGAGTGCATAGCAATATTATTAAGCCAACCTCAAGAGATGGCTAATGGCTCAATCTCTTGGTCCACACTAATTTGAATAGAATGATATTTTAACACTTGAATAATATAATCTAGATATGGTTGAGACGTAAATATCGCAGAATTGTACTGTGGAAAAGAATAAGAAAAGGCAATAAATGTCATGTGAGTTTAATTGCAGTCCTTATCTTAAAACGAAACAACCATATACCTAAAAACACAACTTGAACACCCAGATATTGAAAAATTAATAAGCGTATGTTAATAGGGTGGGCCATCAGATTGTTTCTTTTTAAAATGTATATTAAAACTAGATAGCATTAAAATAACGAACAACATCGTTGAATATGTTTAAATGATTGTTGCTTTATTCAAGAAAGTATGCCTTCCCATTATTTATGAAAAACAATTTCAGTTAAATGACAGCCGCGGCTGGCTTGGCAGTAGTTGATTCTTTTCACCCAATTTTGCAATATATTTTAAATTATTTGTGGCTCTATTGCACGAATAACTCGATTGATGTTTTCCTTCAGTGTGTCAATTGTTTGTAGATCGTTGGAGTAACAACGGTCCTTAACATGTCCCCATAAAAAATAGTCCAATTGTGTTAAATCGCAGCTGTGCGATGGCCAGTTAATGTCTCCAAAACGGCTGATAACATGGTTACCGAATTTAGTGTGCAAAATATCGATTGTTTCACGGCTTGTGTGACACGTTGCTCCATCCTACTGGAACCAAAGCTCGTCCATGTCCAAATCGTGAAATCGCGGCCAAAAAAATCAATTAACATGTCTCTGTAACGCATTCCATTTACTGCAATGCTGTTACCATCTTCATTTTGAAAGAAGTACAGACCAATGATGCCACCATTCCAAAACCCACACCAAACAGTCACTCTTGCAAGATGCATTGGCTTCTCTATGACTACGTGTGGATTTTCGGAACCCCAAATCTTATGATGTTTCCACCATGTCCTCCAAGATGAAAATGAGCTTCATCCGAAAAAATGATTTTTCGATTGAAATCGGCGCTCATTTAAAGCCCACACGGAGAAGCGATAACGAAGTGGATGGTCATTTTACTTTACCTCTTAAGTAAGTTGCAACTTGTTGCAAATAATCCGAGGTGTTTATGCAATATTGCCCTCAAGAGAAGTGCTGACATTACGTTGTTGTGCTCTGTGACGAGTTGAGGTTTTTAGGTTTTCACGCACACTTTGGGCAACAACAGCATTTCTTTCAGCTGTGCGCACCGGACGAGCACGAAGATGACTTCTGTTTACATAAGCATGCCAATTTCACGAACTTTCCTCAAGAACTTTCTTACACCAGGCGCTGACGGAGCTTCATTTCGACCAAAAATTGTTCTCAATTTTCTCACTGTTTCTGCAATATAGCATTCACTTTGGAAATAATCTTTCAATATTTCCCTATATCTTTCAATATTTCTTACAGCGGAGGTTAGACACCACATATATGTCAAATGTCAAGCGCGTCAGTATCGGCAATGTAGAAATAACACTCAGTTTAAAAAGAACCAATAAATGGCCCACCTTTTATAACGCAGCACCTAAGTTGGAACACTGCTATTATCCTTAATCTATGAATCCATTAATACATACTTTCCTTGTTAGTATTTTCTATCAAAGTAATTACCTCGATAAACGCCCAAGATGATAATACATAGTAATTATCAATGTGTAAGGAAATTGCAATCCAGTTTGGGCATTAATTGACTTATTTACCTATTAAACAACATGCGGGAAACCTAGGAAGAAAGACGGAAATACAAGCTGCTTAATCCAATTCTGCATACTCGTCTCCGCCTGACATGGGGGCTAGGAGCGGTTTTATTTTGCAGAAGCTAATCCTAGACGTTTTTTCAAAAAATTTTTCTACGGATCGAACACGGCATGAAGGTAATTAAATTAATAATCCCGCATCAATTATCATACTAATTAGACCTGAATATTGGACGACAGCCATTACAGGAGCAATTGGAAATTATGCTTAATAAAACCATTTTTCCCAGGGATAATATTATTAATGGGCGTGATTCAATTACATTGTTTATGTTCGTAAATAGCTAGGTTACAAACATATTAATTACTTATAATGTTAAAGCACTACATTATAGTATTTTTGCAGGTCATCAAGGTTATAATAATGCGATAATATTTGTAATTTTTCTTGCATACTTAAAACGCTTTGAGTGTCACTCTCAAATTTAGTAATAAGTAATAAACACTATAGTCAAATTTGGGTAATCTGGTTCCCCCAGCTCCCCAGATTACGTCCCTTGATTGTTTCTTGTGGCGGTATTTAAAATAAAAAATATATGTTAATAGACCACAAGATCTGGAAAATTTGAAAATCAAATTGGGTATGAAATTAGTCTAATTAAGTCCTGATATCATTCGCAATGTACAAGAGGAATGTATCCATAGATTTACTTATTGTCAAGAGGCAGCATTTACAGGTATATTTTCTTTCTGTTGATAATAAAATTTATGTTTTCCACTCCTGACATGACTTTTATTCGAAAATTTTTGTTATGTGAGGAATTAAAAATTTGATGGTACCATAGTCCCATTCAAATAATTAAATTATTTAGACAAAAAAAATAATATCGTCAATAAAAAAAAGTGTCGATGACGTCAATTCTTGAAAACTAAAGTCGGGAAATCTTAAATTTGACGTATCCGATCATTTCTCCGAAAAATAATTTGCTTCAATTTTAATGGATTTATTCCATAATTTTGACGAGTACATATAAGAGTATAGTATATAGATAAGAAATCATTTCTACGAATATAGGTAAACTGTGTCCGACTTAAGGGGATCTAGGAAATAGTAAGAGATACAAACTTAACTAAATGGGGAAAAAGTTGGATCTCTAGGTGGCTATTCAAAGTCAAGAGATATAAAAAATATTTTTCGCTTTTGATTTATCGGGAAAATTTTTATACTTTTTTAAAAGTGATCAAATTTTATTTTTTACTCACATGTTCATGATCATGATCACGAACATTATTATAGCGTTTTGTTATAAGCTGTAGTATACATTACATTCATTTTATTGCTTATGACGTAGGCAGAGTTGCAAAAATGTTAATGTATAAAATAATATAATAACCATTACTTTTCTCAATGGTCATGTAATTCTAATCCATTTCATTTAAAGAAAAAATTTTAATGGAAAATATTTACACTACTCGCTAAATAATTAATGAGCTATTTATAGCTCATTTTGAGCTTCATTACTCATGAAAGAAAAAAAATTAATAACGAAGGACCATGCATTACTCATTAAACTTGTGTTTAGTGAGTGTGTAAGTATTTATTGACTCATCATTACTCATTAAATGTCAAAAAATGAGTAATGAAAAATCGTACATTTAAAATTTTTGTTTTTGTTACTTTGGAGTCGGTAATTAGCTGAAGGTCTTTTCATTCAAATCCGCCAGATGGCATTATCTATTATTTTGACGCTTATTTAAATATTCAATTCATGAATACATGAATACTAATTAAATTTTATATATAAAATTTTCGGGAAACGCCCCACTTATTCCCGGACTTTTAATTCCACCAAAATGTGTTGTACTATAGCAATTGGCGTATGCTTATATTGCATTAGAGACGTTTCCAGGTCCGTTTAGTTATACCCGTGTTAGTGAGAAAAACATGGTGTCGATCTGTCGATTGTATGTTTGAGACGCTCAAATAGTTTCGCTTATTTCAGTTAAGTGAAGCTATTATGCGTTGCTTTAGTCTATCACCAGTACGTATGTTATATGAGGATGCAGATGCACACGTATATTGTGGATGTGTTAGTGTTTGCTTATACTCTAGTCTATAAACAGTACCAACCTAACAAATGTTGAGATTTCACTTTTTCTGTCAAATTCAATCAGATTTTTTCCAGGATCACAAAACGTGAGAAAGATATTTCACTTGCTTATATTTTTATATGTACATACAATATTGTCGGAAAACAAAATTATTCTAGTAGAATTGAACATTGGCTACTAGAATATTCATTTAAATGTGATAAAATTAGAAAAAATAAATTTTAATCGTAAAATGAAAATTCAGTCCTTGGTAGCGGCGCGCGCGCACTCGCACATACATACGTGTTTGAACGCGTACTTGACGGTAATTTGAACTTGAATGTAAAATTTTAATGAAGATTATCAAAATACCCATTGATTACAAAAAAATGAGTAATGTAAAAAACAATCCATTTTTCATTAAAAAAAATTTAATGGAAATTTAATATATGTTCATTAAAAAAAAATAAGTAATGGTAATTGACTTCACTACTTATTAATATAATAATTAGTGATGAAACGCCAATGCATTAACTAAAATAGTGCATTTTTTACAACTATGGACGTAGGTATAAGCCCTGTGCACTGAACACGATGCTTATTGTGCCCTCACAAGCTATTTATTCCATGATTTATATTTCCTTAAGAAATTTAAAGGCAGTGTCCAATGGAGAGGCTGCACCTATTTTGCAGCATTAAATAGGTGCAAGGTGCAAAAATCGCATGCTTAACAGCAACCAAAGTTGGCAAAGCAAAACATTCACATTAGTGTGTGAAAGGGAGTTATTTTCCTCCTCTCCACTTCTCCTACAATCGGAATTATCTTTCACCCCAGTTATGGTGAGATGTCGCATGAGTGGACAATGCCCTGTGAAGAGTCCCACTGTCCATCTCAGTCAGTTTATGCCCATTTTTTGTTCTATCCCAAGATAGTCTGTCTAGGAATATCCGTGATTGCCTCAAACTCGGAACCTTCGCCCATTGAAAAATATGTTTTTGTCTTAATAGGTCCTTTATAGCTATCCTGGCTGTCTATTAGGCCAAACCACCGATAAGTTTAGGCCCTAACAGTGGAACTTCTGTCACTTTTTCTGCAAGTAAGTCCGCTGTATCGTCCCTTCGTACCATGATGTTCGTTGACACATTTCAAAATTATTTTGTTGGGTTCCGCTAGCTCTACTAGTGAATCCATTCAGGCCTGACATTGCTTTCATTCTCTGACATTCTAATATTCGTAGAACCATTATCAACAGCTATTACATATGGTCATTAAAATATGTTTTGTGCTAGAATAGTCATAATGAGATTTCACAAAATAAAGTTTCTAATGTGACAAAAAAATATCATCCATTGTATACTGCCATACAAATATAAAAGAAGCGAACTGTGCACATAAATCATATTATCTGGGCTGGGAAGGAAGCCGTATCTTAAAGTAAATTAAAATGTATAAATATACATACATATATTTGAACATAGTTTTATGAGATTTCAGGCCAAAAGGGAATTTTAATATACATATGTTAAATTTGTTTTTAAGATATATGTATGTATGTTCTTTTTATTTCACCCAAAATTATTGAAATGATTCGTCCACGTAAACGGAGATAAAAAAATCTGTCAAAGTTAATAGTTTAACAGCACCAGTATCGAAGATAACAAGCCCTGCCATATACTGTAATAATAACAAAGCCCCACAAAAAAAAAATTGGTCAAACCCAGAAGGTAGACCCCAATAGCCCCATGTATTTTGATGCGCTGAAACCAATTATAACATTAAAAATTGATTTTAACTATTGAATTTTCCGCTAGCACCCCCTTACGGGGTAAAATTGAAGTTTTTATAAAAAAAATCAAATTTATGTGTTTTCTTATGTATTTTGGCGTTCTAAAACCAAATATGACAATACAACATTATTTTAGTTGTACCATTTTCCATTGGCACCCCTTTACTGAGGGGTTAAAATTGAAGTTTTTATAAAAATTTCAAATTGATGTGTATTTCGGCATTCTGAAACCAAATATGACAATAAAAAATTATTTTAGTGGTACCGTTTTCCATTCCATAGGTGGGTCGTAAAGGGGCCCCTTTACGACCCACCTGAGGGGTTAAAATTTAAGTTTTTATAAAAATTAAAAATTTATGTATATCCTTATGTCTTTTAGCGTTCTAAAACCGAATATGACATTAAAAATTATTTTAGTTGTACCATTTTCTCCTAGCACCCCCTTAAGATCCCCTCTGTAGGGGGTTCGAAATGGGACTTTTAATAAAAATTTAAAACTTATACGGGTTATGAGGTATTTTGGTCTACTAAACCAGAAAGTAATTTTAACTACTTACCAAATTTCCCTGTAGCACCACCTTGCGACCGCCGTAGGGAAAAAATGCGCTTTTATTGAATACAAATTTAAAATGTACATATCCTCTAATGCTCTTTTACATGTAATTGTAAAGAAATTTTTTTATAAGAAATGAATTTTTGACCCCCTGGGGGGTACAAGGGGGTAATGGGGCGGTCCAGGGGGTGATTGAGTGGTTGAAATCATTTTTTATTATCTTCGTCAGTAATAGTGCACCAGAATACCTATAAATACACATCAATTTGAAATTTTTATAAAAACTTCAATTTTAACCCCTCAGGAGGGTCGTAAAGGGGTGCTAATGGAAAATGGTACAACTAAAATAATTTTTTATTGCCATATTTGGTTTTAGAACGCCAAAATACCAATTTTAACACGTAAGGGGGTGCTAGCGGAAAATTCAATAGTTAAAATCAAATTTTAATGACATAATCAGTTTCAGCGCATCAAAATACATAAGGGGTAGAGAGGTCTACCTTCTGGGTTTGACAATTTTGTGGAGCTGTGTAATCAATTAACAGTGGGGAGAATAATAATAGTTAAGTTTTATTTGAGTAGAGCGTTTTATTGAAAATCGTTGGAATTTATTCTAGTGATTCTAATTAATTAGAATTAATTCTAAGCCTTTGTGGGTTAATGGTATCTACTAAATTTGAATTAATATGATTATCCCTAAAACAAAATATTACTTATGTTATACCTAACTAAAACAGATTCCTTCGTGACCATTGAATATCTCAACTATTATTGTGAAAGGGCATGCTGTCCATGCGTGAAGAGCACGTATTCCAAATACCTTCGCCCGTATATAGCTCGTGATTTCTGATCTGAGTAATTTCATTATTTATTGGTTGGACTATACAAATATCTCCTATTTTTTTGACACCAGTCGCCGGTCCGTCTGGCGATGTCCGCGCAAAATAACAAACAGGAAGTGACTAGTAAAAAAGGGTAAACTCGAGTAAACATACCCGACTGACTGCCCATCACGCGCCAGCCCCACGAGTTAGCACGAATAACTCCACGTAATATTATGCACAGCTGTTGGGCGCGATTTTGACGGAATATTAAGAATAATAATCAGCCAGGAGATGATCGACGCGATAACCAGGAAAGGACGTTGTAAAATCGTTATTGAAAGTCAGGGGTTGAGCTTGTAATTAATTTCGTTCGTTAATGAGTTAGAGTTAATTTGTTTGTTAGGTTTTTTCACAGTTTACATGAGTCGATCTTATTAAAATTATTATCAGTTAATTTATTCAATGTGTTAAATTATTATACACATATTACATACGTATAAAATTGTTACACACATCCTTTAAAACGTTTTCAGTAACACACCGAAAGCTCTACAAACGCAGTACGATAACGGTATTGGCCTGTTTAGATGATTAAAACTCACAATCAGTTATAATCGTTTACCTTGTTGAGTGTAAATGTACTACACTCGAACCCCTCTTAAGTCGCCAAATCCGTGCATCATTACCTCGCTTAAGTCGCGAAATTTTGCCTCTCTTAAGTCGCGATCATAACCTCAACTTTTTTTGTGTTTTAACTGCAAAAAGAAATATTTAGAGATATACCACAGCACTTGTTATAACGAAAAAATGAGCCAACTGAACGAAAAATCAATGTAAGTATACCCAGTCGTGCGTGACAAAATTCAATTTTCCACTTGAATGAATATTTTAAAGATTAAATATGTTTAAAAGACACCTAACCTATTTTAAATCAATAAATGTATTACACAATCATTTTTTTCAATAAAAATTGTACATATTCATGCGAGAATCCAATTTTCAAACGTAGTTCTAAAACTTTTACAGGCGGCGACTTAACCGGGACGGTTTCGCGACCTAATAGGGGGAAACGTGGTGAAATAACAGTGGATGTGAATTAAGCGAAGGTGAAATAAGAGGGGTTCGAGTGTAGTTTGGTCTCTTACAGAAGCCGCGATAGAGACCGTTAGATATTTATGCTGTATTTTTTTTTTTATCAAAATGATGTGAATTTTGATGTGCAGGGTTCCCACTAGAAAGAAAATTTGGAAAAGGAATCTGAATTTGACCACGGAATACAGGATATTGCTGATATAAAAAAAACACATACTATATTCCCAAAAACTGACTTTTGGAAAATTATTTTGGAAAAGTCGAATTATTGCAGGATATTATTAAAGAGTGTATACAAAGTATTGTAAAGGTGTCTATTGGCATATTCGAACTCCGTTTTGGCTAGAAGTGGCTTTTACTTCATAATTTTCTTGTGTCACCGTATTATCTGATTATTATTTTTTTTTAATTTTGAGGTGTATGACATGAAAATTTTATTTAATTTTTTGTTATCGAGATTGATGAGAGCTTTTAGATTTTATGCATCTGATTTTTTTTTATTTTGAGGTTCGTTATGACATTAGGATTTTATTTTTGTTATCTGATTATTATTGTTTTTTTTTTAATTTTGAAGTCTGTTATGGTATGACTGTTTTATTTTTTGTTATATGTACCTTTGCATGTTGTTTTGTATGGTCTGTGCAATA
This sequence comes from Aromia moschata, assembly GCA_029963805.1. NCBI lineage: Eukaryota > Metazoa > Arthropoda > Insecta > Coleoptera > Cerambycidae > Aromia > Aromia moschata. The sequence goes on from JAPWTK010000042.1 coordinate 2,287,204, forward strand.
ATAATGCAATAAAGTATGTTATTTTACAATAATTGTAAAAATATTTTTTTTGTTTGTACTGGTTTTAATATTTCATTTCTATTATAAAATGTCATTAAAAAACTCACTCATTTATTCTTCACGATGCAGTTAAAATTTGCGAAACGTCAACTAAGTTAAAAGCAGTTTTTTTTTAATATCTGAGTTTTTTTCACTAATCAACATCAGTTCCATATAAGTTAGTAACACGACATAATTAACATTTACGACTAATATCTGAAAGTGCTATAAACCAAAATTAAATTAAAAACTAAAACTCAATTTGGTAACTGTATCCGAAACCACGAGGCATCTTTAATAAAAAATTTCGCGTACCTGATACATCATAAAAATAATGAGTGCGTTACGTCTATACCTCCAGTTCCCCCCTTTTCAACCCCACGGTTGCAGCGAAAGCCGTATCTCTTTCATTAAGGAACGGGGCCTACAAATAAACTTTTGATTTGGCTAATAATATTCGGTTTCGCACTACACCGAAGTTCGGAGCGGTGCACGCGCTCCTACTTTTACTCTATTCAATACCCCGCCGCGGAAAGAGGGGGTGGGCCACGGCCCGTAGTGCGTAAGTGTTCCGTCGAGAGGGCGGCACGTGTCCCATTACCTCACGTCCGAAACCCGGGGGGCCTGACGTCCACCCCCTGGCGACTGCAGCACCGCCGTTGCCCTGTGTGGGAAAGCAGTTTTGTGTTCGCCTTTCATCGCATCCTCGTGGAAGAATAGGATAATTCCGCAGAAGTTAAGGGAAATTTTTTACACTATTTCTTTGCGATATGTTTTTTATAAAAAGTATAAGCAGTTTCGAGATTAGGTTTTTTGTAGCATACAGTGGCGGTGCGTGATATTTCAGTTAGCCATATCTTGAAAACGACGCATGGGACCCACTTCACTTTTTTAGGTGATGACCATACACGTCTTACAGAAAGGATTTATAGTGAAAAAATCGTCAGCAAAGTTTGCGAAAAAATTTTCAAAAACACTGGAGCACTCCCTGGGTTCTCAGTAACGCTCTGTGGGATATTTGCAGTATATTTTTTTCATAATCTAGAAACAAATATAAGGAGACGTTTTTCGATTTGTTGCAAAATATTTTTTTTTTTCAAAAAGTTATGGCCATTTTAATTTTAATTTTATAGGAACATTTTGTTTCCCAAAATTAAAATGGCCGTAACATTTTGAAACAAAAATATTTTGTAACAAATCGAAAAACGTCTCCTTATATTTGTTTCTAGATTATGAAACAAAATATACTGCAAATATTCCACAGAGCGTTACTGAGAACCCAGGGAGTGCTCCAGTGTTTTTGAAAGTTTTTTCGCAAACTTTGCTGACGGTTTTTTCACTATAAATCCTTTCTGTAAGAGGTGTATGGTCATCACCTAAAAAGTGAAGTGGGTCCCATGCGTCGTTTTCAAGATATGGCTAACTGAAATATCACGCACCGCCACTGGTAGCATATATCTACACGTTTCAAGTACAGAGTTTTTTCTTATAATTTGCCACCCCTTAAAAAAATATTTCTTGATATCCAAAAAAAGATAGACATCATTTTTTATCTAGAAAATTTGTTTATATCTCAACAAAAAAAAAAAACAAAAGCCGACCACAAAATTAATTTTTAAATGGAAATCCCTATATATTGTCACATTTTTTTAAGGGGGCAGTACACATTTATTTTTTTGAAAAAATTGATTTTCCAAAAACATCGAATTCTTATTAAAGATAGTGTACAATATAATAGAAGAATATAGGCCAAAATATTCAATAAATATACAATGCGTGTCAAAAGTTCCAGGACGGCTAGATAACTCGAGAAATACGCCTCCTAGAGTAATACACATCACAATCACAAAAGTTATAGGATTTTTCCCTGACAATCCCCAATGGTCATCTTGGATTTAACCTTAACCACGTTGAAGGTTATTTCAAGGTCAAGTCAGTTTTAACAAATGGGACTCCCTATTTTTGACACCGGAAATGAAAAGAGCGGAAAATTTTACAATCGACTATGACCTTGACCAACTCTTAGGATCTGACCTTCAAGGCTATTCCAAGGTCAAATACAATTGAGACATAATATAAAGACCTATCTAGCCATCTAAGGCAAAGCTCTTTACTGTCCAAAGGCAAGACTCGTCCAAACAGTCTTAATTATTTAAATAAGTGATCAAACTGTGCTCCGTTAACCTTTTGACAGAAACCAATCGATTATGAAAACTGTTGATTCATGAAATACTCAGCTGGGATGACATCGCATTTGTCTAGTATGCGAAAAACTTTAAACGCGTTTTTCTCAAAACTATGTTTTTTTGACCTGGTTTTTAACCCTTATTTCACTAAAAGATAGAGGTTCAAAAAATTAAAAAGTCCGCTATTTTGTTTTTTTTTCCACCCAAAATATTTATTTGTAGTTCAGACGATAGCGGCTGGCTTATATTTTTAATATCCATTTTGAATTTTTTGTTTTGGACGTTCCAGAGCTGAGATTTTTTGCCAACCGTTTTTTTAGATGGTTAACTTCAGGCAGCCATATCACGGCCACACGTGGCTTAAAACTTTCCAAATTTTTTTTTTATATAGTTTGAGATGTTGACTTTTATATAGAGCCCAAAAAAAACGTCATCAAAGTTGGCCGAGAAAAAAAAACGTATTTCTATTCTTAATCGAATTTATAACCTTATTTACTTTTTATTTATATTTTTTTTATTTTAATTTTATTTATTTACTAAGACTGTCACATCATATGACAGCCATTGTTTATTTTACAAATTGTGACAGTCACTTGTCAAAAGTTTGACATAACCGAAAAGCTTAGACGTGACCGCTATTTCCATCTCTCTCGTTCATAGCCAGAGTTGATGATGTTTTTTTTGGATGGCTCTATATGTAAAAAAATTAGAATATTAAAGTAAATATTACTATAAAAAAATCTTGTAATAAATGTGAAAAAAAGTGTAATAAATGTGTACTGTCCCCTTAAATGAACTTGATTTCCACATTCCAAAAATATATAATATGCTTATACTTGGGCCAGCTGTTTTTAATTATTTCACTTTAAATAATTCTGTCTAGGTAGCCATGCTGTAAAATGTGACGTTTTATCGCACTGGCCATGGATCACTATGGAAAACAAAACAAATAAATCATACTATGTCATTATAAAGAGACATACAAAAAAAAGTCATCAACTCTAGCTATGAACAAGAAAGATTTGACCCCCTGTGACTTTTTTCTCTGGCCATATCTAAAAATTTCAGTTTTTGAAACTTCAGTCATAAATCCAGTTCAATAAAATTGAAGAAATTGATGGAAGACCCTGGATACTGCAACAAGTTATTGACTCAAAATAAGAGCTCAAATGTATATAAATATGGGCGGTCGTCATTTTCTTTAAATAGTGTCTTATTTTTTCGAAAATATAGTTTCCTTTTGAGATGAAATTTTTTCTTTCTGTTTTTTATATACCACGTAAAAGTACCCATCACAAAATGTGACAGCCTTGACAATTGGTTTACAACCATAAACCATAGATTAGAGAAGTTTTAGGTCATAATTTAAGATTAAGAATAGAAATACGTACTTTTTTTGCTCGGCCGACTTTGATGAATTTTTTTGGATGTTCGTTGTTATAAATAGAAAAACATATTGCAGATGGTTTACAGTTAATACATTAAATAAAAGTAATTGTTTCAGTGGTGTGAGGAAGTGTATAACAACATCATTATTAAACATAATGAATAATAAAGTCCCAATAGTGTACCTTGGGGAACACATCTTTAGGCTGCTCTAAATCAGCCCCGTAGGAGTGTACCGAGTTTCAGTCATAAACTGTATATTTATCCAAAATAATTTAATATTAACTCATATTATAACGCTTACAGTACTGCATACACGTATGAACCCAGACAATAACGTACACTGAGAGAAGAAACAAAAACGAATAAGGAGTTGAATTCGTTGTTCATCGACTATCCGCATGTTCCTTCAATCCAACTGACCTGCTGCACCTGAAACATAGCTCGAGGCCCACACGCAAAAAATTACACACACAAATCTACACTACGCTACACTAGATTAAATAACAGTAATTTATGAGGCACGTCGTTTGATTACCCACATTCGGTAGGCAATCCCAGTGTTTAGTTCAATCTCAACGTATTTATTGGATATTGGTTGGCGTTTTTTATGGTCCTTTTCCGAATACGAATGCCTAACCTCGGCACCAACATCGCAGCGAAAATTATTATGTGGTAGCGATAATGTATATAATTAAATGATAAACAGTTTCTAAGAAGTAGAAGCTGGTATGCAGCTTCTAGTTTCTATATTTCGTAATAAATGCATTTGTGTATTGAAATTTTAGTACAGAATAAAGCAATATGCATTGTACAGATTTCTTCGATTTTAAGAATAAACGATTATTAGGATCTCCTGCTGTACCTTTCACCAACGAAAATAAATAATGGTAAAGCCCAACCACTACCAAATATTTTTTTGTCAATTTGTGTATAAATTAGTTTATTTATACTGGTGTGGAAACATGGGTTTGACTATTAGGCTCTTTTTTTTCAAAGAATGAACAGCGATTGTTATATCCGTGTATCAAATACTTCTGAACATAATCTTATTTTAATACCTTATAACCCTTTATAAATCACTTCGGCTAAATACCCTTATTTCGGTTAGAAATAAGGGTATTTCTAATTCGGCTTAAATTTGTTTATTTCGGCTAGAAATAAACAAATTTTCAAAAAGTGTGTACATAGATTTTTTTTAAAAATGTATACATAAGTGTAATCAATGGTGACGTAGTTCTTATTGATTTTGGTTGTCAAGAACGTGTTTTCATACTTTGAAAATTCATTAGAAATGTTATGACAACTAATTCATGACAATTTAAAACAATCAAATGCTAGTTATCACTTAAAAAAAATATTTGTGGATAAAAGTAGTTCAGAACTCATTAGTGAACGCGTCTCAAGTAGTCTAAGGATAAAATATAGAGATAAATCAATTTATTACGACATTGACAATTTATGAAGAGTGCACTTGCTCTCATAAGTATTGTACATTATAAATAGTTGCAGCAAAAAATAGTTATGGTTTACTTATCACTTTTATTCTCTCATATACTTTTGTCCCTATTTATTCTATTACGTCAAAGGTTTGAGGTCCGTCTTCGGTAGAAAGAAAGGGACGACTCCACTGGCTAAAAAAATAAAATTACGAAGTCTTACGATAGTCTTCGAAAACAAAAGAACATTTTTTACCTGCCATTATAACTGCCATTGTAACGAATCCTTCCATACACCCTATCATCATCATGTACGGAAAAATTATGTTTCCTAAAGCACCACCCATCCTGCCGAACATCATAGTTAGAGCAACGGCCATAGACCTAAAAACAAATCAGTACATCAGACTCAAACATGTTTGCAACAAATAGCATGACTTATTTATAACCATTTAGAGACACTTGCAAAAATATTCATCATAATTTCATGATATAAATGGATTGTATACATAAGTATCCCACGTGCCTGCTTGCCTAGATGACCTATTTTAAAATGTTTTTTCAAATTATTAAATAATGACTAATTTTCTAGTTTTGAAGAAGATATACGTTTGATAAAAAATACATGTATACGTTCAAAGTTAGGTATTTCCTAATATTTTAGAGACTATGTAAAATATACAGATTGCACAAAGACACTAGGGGCAATCTTAGATTATTGGGGTGAATCTATTTACGTACTGTGCGCCTAAAGACCAGGTCACGCTTTATATAAACTGCGGGGCTTCCCACCACCTCGCTCGTGATTGGTTCACCTCACTCTCATATTTGATACGCGTATATTTGAGGGAAAAGTTCACTTATCAATTCCCCTTCTTTCCCTAATATTCAGAATACCTTCACGCATATGATATAGTAAGTCATGTGATTCATACCTCAGTGTCGTAGGAAAAAGGTCTACCACCACACCTAAAGTTACATTCGTTGCGACAGTACCAAGGGCTACTTCGATGGATAACAAGGCGACTGTTGTCACAGTACTCTGGGAAAAACTCACGGCCACTGCCATAATGCATGCTACAAATCCATTTATATCTGAAACCAAAATATTCAAACAAATGATGTAATAAATTAATCATGATTGCTGTTATTAGGCTACGAAGAACACACTGTATATAAAAATAATACTGATTTTCGATTTTATTTATGGCGGATTTCAGTCCGATGATTGCTCTAATACTGTTGTTCCATATATGGAAAAATTGACAAATAATAAAAAAACACATCTAAAAAAGTCTTCGATTCGCAAAATACTGATTTTTTTTTTCGATAATATCGAATTAAAAAATTCGGTAATTATTGCAGTTCACTTCAATATAATTCGGATCCCCTGCTCCACTATTGATACAAGATTATTTTAAACAACCAAAGCAAATTCCACTTACATAGAAGCATCTTCTTTCCAATGACATTAATAACGAAACCCGCTGGTACAAATGCTGCAACATTAACTACCGCTACTATTATGGAATTGGTGTATACTTCCGCATTATCGAAATCCTACGAAACAAAACTATTATTTAATTCAGTCAATAATCCAACAAATAAATAAAAAGTGATTTTAAAAATGAATTACAAACAAATAATGAAATAAGGCAACCAAGCGATTAGAGGTAAATAAGGGAGTAAGATGTAATAATCAGTTGATAATCGAGAGTACGAATATACAAAAATATAATACGCATAGCCATACTAAATGCTATTGTGGCACAATAGAGCAGATGTAAGAAGACACTGTCAGCGTTGTTTAATTCGCTATACTACAATTTTCAAAACACATCCAATTGCTGACAAAAGACTATATCATTTTGTTGCATACAAGGTGTGGCTATTAAATAACCGAACTGCTGTCATATCACTTTTTATTCGTTACCAATTGCAGTAGCAACTTTTTTCGTATTCAATGTACTCCCCTTGGCGATCTCTACACTGCTCCATACGACTTTTCCATTGTTGAAAGCAGTGCTGGAAGTCCGCTTCTGTCAGCTGGTTCAGAACATCCATCGCTTTTACTTTAACCGCGTCCACACTTTGTTTCGGGGTCGTAAATAAAAAAACACGATTCATCACAAGTCATCACCATGTCTAACAAGCCTGGATCAGTGTCAATTTTGCTTAGAATGTCAACGCAAATGTCCATTTTTATTCTTTTTGCTCGGGAGTGAGGAGTTTTGGCACCGTTTTTGCTCAAACTTTGCGCATGTTGAACGATTTATGCAAAATCTGGCGAACACATTCTTTGTCGATTCATGTTATTTCAGCAAGCCCTCGGATGCTTAGACGACGATCATCGCGGATTAATTTACCAATTTGTTCAATGTTTTCGTCCGTTTTTGACGTTGAGGGCCGCCCTGGGCGCGGATCGTCGTCGGTCGTTTCACGTCCCTCTTTACACCGTTAAAACTATTCAAAAACTTGTGTGCGGGATAAACATTCATTCCCGTACACTTCTTTTAACATTGCATAAAGTTTTCCCCAGTTTAACAAGAAACTTAAGATTAACCCGTCGCTGCATCTGACCTAACATTTTTTTCGACGCGTCACTGATGCATAGACTAATTCAAACGACTGCTACAGTCAAACTGAGCGACTCACTCGCTTGTCTCCCGAGCTCAGCTTGGGGAAAGTAACACCAGACACTGTTCTGTTCAAACTTGTCGCTCACAGCGCGTTGGTAGCAGCATCAGTTCGGTTATTTAATAGTCACACCTCGTATATACTTCAATAGATGGCTCTGATGATTCTCAGTGATTTTATGAATTAAAGAAAATGAGTTAAGCAGGTATAGTCCTTCTAATTTTAATTGAAAATGATAAATACGCCTGGGGAACAAAAAAAGCGGTGCAACTTTATGATTCCATGGGCGTGCATATATCTTTTATAAATTCGAAAATTGTGAAATAATGTTTTTCATTTAAATCAATATAGGAGATTAAAATTAGCCTGCATACAAAACTCTTAATATTTGTAATATAATTTGCTGTAAATAATGCTCATTTAGCCAGACAATCTCAAAAAATTGTCTGTGTTAATGAACCTAGCTGAAATACACGTCACTGGCGCCTTAAACACATAGAATTTCTAAAGTCGTAAATCATTTTAACGACGTCGTAAAATTTTATGGCACAGTGGACCGAATAAGTATTTGGATGTATTACATATAAAGCAATCCTATAGTATAATGGTCGCCATTTGCTGGCGTATTCGCGGCATCGCGTTGCCGGCTCTTCAAAATTTTCTTAAGTATAGTAACATACATAAAGTTGTTTTAATTTATAATTATTTTTTCCAGCAATTTTAAACGCTTTATTTTAATGCTAACTAATAAATTTAAATCTATGTATTTTTTTAAATATTTCCAAACTAGCTTTCTAAGAACGTCACGAACTAACAGTTTACTGAAGTATGAAGTATACTTGTATAGTGAGCTTAGCAATTTTAAAAAATATATCTGATAACCTTGCTTTTTTCTACCTATTTTCAATTTAGAATGGAAATAGAGTACATATATTTTGTTTCTGAGTTAAGACACTACATTTATAGGTACAAATATTTTTTCAGTTCTACTTACCACCACACATGTTTCGCTTTTATTACCGTGTCTTTGTGCAAGAGTATTTAATATCGTACAGAGGCCGTCAGTTTTGTTGTAAAGGTGCTCATAGTTAATGACAGCTTGGAATAACTGTGGCAACCATAGTCGTACTGCATTAGTGCTAAAATGAAGGAACCATAGTATGAAACTATGTACTATTCATACAATTAAAATTTAATTTTGCAGATATTGTTGTCAGCCTTATTTATTTTCTTTATCTGTATTAGTTACCCTCTTATATCCTACTTTTAGTAACTTTTACTTACCCCAGCATTATCAAATGTTGAATAAGAAGTACCAAGAAGAGGTGTACTAAATGAGGCGGAAATACTATCGGTTTCATTTGTTTAAAACCGTCCATCAAAACTTGAATGTTAGTCTTCTTTTTACCATCCGCTGGATCGACTTTTCCTTCAATCATCAATTCTTTAATCTAGAATAAATATCAACTGGAATACACAAGGTCGGCAATTTTCGGGTCATCTTTCTACTTTCTTCTATTCATAGTTAAGTCGGTATCGACATAAAAATGCAAGCACATAAACCCCAATTTTATATTTAGCATTCGAATTATATTTTCATCTTTCTTACATTACTTTGCAGAAATGAAAATGATGGAGTAATTATTGACCAATCGAAGTGTCCAAACCGCATGTCTCTAACTTTTTTTGGTTTATCTTCTATTTATAAATATTTAGAGCACTACCGTCGTCATATCAAAACATCTCCAAAACGTTGTGTAGTGGTCGTATAAAATGAAGTGCCCTATATGATTATAAATAGATACAACATATCATTAAATTATGGAATAAACCAGCTTTGTTGAAACCGCTGGTATAGGATATGTGCCATTTTTAGTAGCTTCTTAGATTTCACCTCTAAACTACTTTAGTAAGTTAAAATTAGTTAAAACCAGTTAATTTAAATGCTTGCTTGTTTTAACAACATTCTTTCTTTTTGTAAACTACTTTATATGAAATACTAATAATGGATTCCAGGAGAATTTAAGAAAATTGATTTATGTACATACCAGTACCCGATCTCTACTTACAGGAAAAGTTTCCTTCGGATTTCCAGTATTCATTTTGTATATTGTTTTATAAACTTCTAAGGCTTCTCTATATCGACCAGCAGCTGTTAAAAATTTTGGACTTTCAGGCAGAAACATGAATATGATACCACTGATTAGGGCGGGTAAAGCAGATATGAAGATTAATATATTCCATGAACGAAGAACTGTGAACAATTCAATAAAATATACAGAATTTTACAAGAGCCTGCGACTTCCGAGATTTTTGGTTGAGCTATTAAATATGTATGTAAACGAGATATCACATTATACATGACATTTGACAAAAAAAAAGAGATTATTGCAAATGTCTTGGTTTTCGGGATATACTCATTTTTGTCTTTGTGAAAAATCACTGCGGCTTCAAATGCAGGCCGATTGTTGATTGCTTTGTTATGTCGAGGTAAATAACATACCATTTGAAAAAACCATTACATTTTACAACATCGCGGTACTTCAAAAAAAAAATAGAGAATCATTTTTAAGGTTTTGATTTTTATCATCGCCCAACTTTGACTATTCACCCTTTACAAAAAATATAGTGCATGTAATCTACAACTGTCCTCAAAAGTTGGCACGAGTAATGCAGATTCCAAATAGTAATAAAATGTCCCAGCTATTGTTATAAAAAAGGTATTTAGTGTATTTCATATTGCAAACAAAAAATTAATTTTTATTACATCGAGTTTTATATATAGAGAAATTACCTCGAAGTTGGTAACTTGCTGTGGTTGATTAATAACTTTTTTAACAACTCAAGCTACTACTTTTATTACCATTTTGGAATCTACATTATAATGCAAACAATTTACATTGATCATCGAATTGATCAGTATCATCGTCCAATTTTGACTATTCACCCTTTGTAAAAACTATACTACGTGGAATCTACAACTGTCATCAAAAGTTGGCACGTGTAATGCAGATTCCAAATAGGAATGAAATGTCCCAGCTATTGTTATAAAAAGGTATTTAGTGGATTTCATATTGCAAACAAAAAAATAATTTTTATTACATCGAGTTTTATACATAGACAAATTACCTCGAAATTGGTAACTGTGGTTGAATAATAACTTTTTTAACAATTCAAGCTACTACTTTTATTACCATTTTGGAATCTACATTAGAATGCAAACAATTTACATCGAGTTTCACACATAGGAAAATTGCCTCGAAATTGATGACTTGGTGTAGTTGAATAGCAATGTATTTTTTGTAAAGTAAAAATTAAAGATGCTGTTTTTTTACCATTTTTGAATCTGCATTAGACGCGCCAACTTTTAAGGATATTTGTAGATTCCACGTAGTATAGTTTTTACAAAGGGTGAAGAGTCAAAATTGGACGATGATACTAACCAAAACCTTGTGTATTTCTAAATGTGAAAAGTGTCGTAACTGTTGTAAATGTTATTAACTTTATCTAAATGGCGTGTTATTCAGCTCAATGTAACAGAAAAAATAATAAACAATCAGCCTTCATTTAAATCCGTGGCACTACATTATTGACATAGGGAAGCAATTTGACCAATTTTCATCTAGTTTTTTTTTGTCACATGTCCAGCCACGACCTGCTCTGTGACAACCTGTCAGCTTGACGTTACTTTTTGGGACACCCACTATAGTTTCTGAGCAGAAAAAATATAAGAAAATATTTTAGAATTTCCATCAGAGAGTTGCATACTAATTCGAAGGAGACACAGGGGATTATAATTATAATTCATCGGTAACTTCTTATTGACACCATTTACTAAAATAGCCTAAACAGTAAGTATTTACCTAAAAATGTTCCTACTTCGATATTTATGTCCTTCGGAAGTATATATAGCGCAAACACTGGCAACAACACTCCTCCCAGCGACATGGAATATCCAATATATAATTGAGTTCTTGCTCTTTGATGTGCGTTGTGAGTTTCCGACATGTAAGCAGATAAAGCGGAGTACGGGCCATTTATGCTGAAAAGTTCAAGGAAGAATGAAAGAACTAAAAACTACTTTACGTACATGTAGAAGTTTAACAATCTGTTTAATTGACCAACACACAGTTTCCTATAACTCTTAAAATAGTCAAGATAAAAAAAAGTACTTGAACAAAACACAATAATATAGAAATCATGTGTCATTAAGGCAGTTACTCTTTAAAAATGGCCTTTTAGACGGTCATTTCAGTCGTCAGTTCAGTTTCAGTTTCCGTTTCATTTCAGTTCAAAAGCGCGAGGTCCTTTTTACACGATCCGTTCAGTTCTCACACTATTCCCAGTCGTTTCAGTTCTCTGTAGAGTGTAGTTGCAAAAATTTGAGTTGCACGCAAAAATTCATCAATTAAAAGCGTTCAACATATAATATATTGTTCATTCTGGTTTAAAAGTGTACATTTGTGGTATTACACAACAACTCATGGGTGAAGACTGCCTCATTGCAACAGCTTTAGTTTTGGTTCTGAAGAAAGAGCGGAAAAAAAGAAGGCAATGGAGTAAAGCTTGGCTTCTAAAAAGAAATTCATTGTCGCATGTAAATTTAATGAAGGAACTTCGCTTAGAACCATGTGATTAGTTGAATTAGTTACGTATGAATGAGGATTCGTATCCTGGTATTACGCCTTGTGACGCTTATTATACAAAAGCAGGATATCAATATGAGGGAGGCTATTACTCCCCATGAAAGGCTAAGTGCGACATTGAGATTTTTGGCAAGTGGAAGCGCTTACCAAAGTCTTCGTACAGTGATATCAGTGATATCAGGTTTCATACAGTGATGTCAACTCCAAGCCTAAGTAAAATAATACCTGAAACTTGTAATGCCTTATTGGGTACTCAAGGATTATTGCAAGTAATGGGCTTAAAGTTTTTATTTGGAGATAATGACAAAAACAAATACTTTTTATCAAATCGGATTTTTGTAAAAGTAAGCACATTATTTGTCAGCAAATTGAGAAAAATAGTTTGCAACAGATGCAAACCATGCATCTGTTGCATCCTTGTATCGCAGGAAGTGATATATTCGTGGGAAACTGGCCTCGCATTGGCTGCAGAGTGGTTAAATGGGCTTGGGATGTCAGCGAAGTTGAAAAAATGCTCTGCGGTGTTGAAAAGTGGCTCTGTGGTTCTTTCAAGAAAACTGACGTGAGCGAACGCATAGAGGCATGACGCCCTTGTTTGCACATAGGAATTCTGAGAACTGAAATGAAACAAATAGGTCTATCCAAATCCTGTCAGTTCTCAGTCTCCGTTTCCGTTCTCCTTTCAGTTTTTACTTTTTACACGTAGGAAAAACTGACCGTTCGACGGAAACTGAAACTGAACTGACGACTGAAATGACCGTCTAAAAGGACCTTAAAAGGTTATATGATGCTAATAAAATTTTTAGAATCATTTTCCCAGTTTAGTATTAACCAGTTTTTAACTCAAAATGTTATGGCCATTTTAATTTTAATTGTATAGGAACATTTTGTTTCCCAAAATTAAAATAACTTTTCGAAAAAAAAAATATTTTGTAACAAATCGAAAAACCTCTCCTTATATTTGTTTATGATGATTATGAAAAAAAAATTTACTGCAAATATTTCACAGAGCGTTACTGAGATCCCAGGGAGTGCTCCAGGTTTTTTGAAATTTTTTTCGCAAACTTTGTTGACGGTTTTTTCACTATAAATCCTTTCTGTAAGAGGTGTATTATTGTCATCACCTAAAAAGTGAAGTGGGTCCCATGCGTCGTTTTCAAGATATGGCTAACTGAAATATCACCAACCGCCACTGGTATTAACAATCTAAATAATAATTATGTCAAATGTATAATGTACAGGGCCAAACTACTTGTAATTTGAAGACAACTTACACTGCACCTCCAAGAAATTTGGCAGTAGCCAGAACCGGGAAACTCTGTGATGTGGCTGCTACAATGCAAAATACTGTATCTAATAGATATCCTGCGACCAATAAATTTCTTCTTCCCAAAGTGTCGCATAAAAATCCCCATATAATAGATGTAACAACCATTCCTATAGCAAAATATATATAAATACACTTAGGTATTTAAATAGTATCAGGATATGTAAATTTGTAGCAAGTATTTAAATTTTGAATAACATTATCTGACTTAGCAAACGAGGATTCCTTTTCTGAAATACATACCTTACAAAACAATATTTCTCAAATAAGTAAGGTAACCACAATTTCTAATAGCTACTTTACAGGACCATAATTTACATGGATTTCTACATGAATTTGTACATGTATAAATATTCAAAATCAAAGTAGATACCGACAAAGTATTTAGGTTGGCATGCATTACAATTAATTATATGCTTTTGACTAACGTTTCTTGGAGCATTTTAATTAATTTCACTACAAGTTCATTACATGTTTACAAATATGTGAAGCTGCAACAACATACTAAAGAGATTGGCCATTATTTCAACACAAAACTTCCATGAATCACTAAAAAATACAAGTAAATGACCTTGAAATTTAGAATATGAATATTTATCGTGCAAACGTAGATATGTTTTACCGTAACTTGAGTAAGGTATATGTTCTTTGAATTCAGTTCATGTTGATATTTTGGTTTGTCCAATACTTTTAGACAAACTTTATCACACTTCAACTTACCCTCTTTGGGCACTTTTGTTCACAATCTCCTTCACAACTTATTGAGTAAATTCCGACATCTCATCGATATTTATTTTACCTTTTGGTTTACCTATATGTTTCTGAATTATTATTCTGTGTTTACCAGAGTCATATCAATGTTTTTAAATATTTTAATTAATCCAAAGTTGAATTTCGGTTCAAAACGTAAAACAGCATATTTATTTCTGTGTGAACACTCAAAGCAAACTAAATTCATAACATGTTGTTTTACCATATCTTATAAAAAAGGACTAGGGCTAGAATTACCTGAATACGTAACTGCATTGAGAACTCCCTTATCGGCGAGCGAAAGATTTAGATCACATTGCGCTGCCGGAAAAACGTAAGACATTGTGGTGGATTCGAATATTGTGGCCATTCCCGCCGTTGTTGCCACCGTTAGAAGTAATATGTTAAATTTTCCAAACCCAGCAGCCCTTATGGCAGTTTCAAAATCAGCAGGCTCTGAAGTCAAGTAAAAATAATGAGCCAATTATAAAATGTTTAGCTTCAAATTTGTGTAACTCTATGACGAGTCTTAACACGTTTAGGAGTTATAGTATAATAAAATTTAATAGATACAAATGAAAATACAGACCAGAACCTAGGAAACCAAAATATATTTAAAAAAATTTTACTTCCACGCCACTACATTGATATATTAGTACCTACAGTATAGTTGCAAATAAAAATCTGACGTACATACTTTCATCTTCAGCTTTTCCCGTAGACTCTTCATCATATTTGTCAATGGTCAATTGTACAATATTGTCTGTACTCTCTGAATTTTGGGACATACTTCAGAATATACTTAGTTGCTTCTTCTTAATTAACTTTCTAACTCGGGTGTTGTTTGTTAATTTTATTATATATCTTCGAAAACAGTTGTTTGTTGTTGTCAGAAGCAAGTTTTGCTTCTGAGCTCTGAACACTAGATGATAGATAAGTATGTTTGAAGGAATTTTTAAAAACATTCGTTACAATTATTAAAAATGCGCTATTTAGCCAATGCACTCTAGTGAGGAATTTATTGAACCGTTTAAAACATATTTTACCTTCTGCTTTTAAGAAAAGCATAAAAAAAGTTCATTAGAAAGAAGTTAAGTATTTGCAGTTCAGATAAGTTTTTTGTTATGCAGGTTATCTGTTATTGCATTATGAACCTACGTGTTTTGTGGATTCTAATAAGTATTAATTTCTTTTCAGTTTGCTTCAAAGGTAAAGTAATTTGACAGGTTGTTAAAAGAGCTGGGCAGGACCTTAGTTCTTCGTCGTTGGAAATGTGCTCCAAGCCCTTTGAAGGCTTTGGAGCACTGTAATTGGAGCCTTTTTCTGAACATGTAATTAGGACTTTGTAACTGAATCACTTCATCAATGTACTTTTTAATTAATGCTTGGAGCTTTAAAAAAGGGCTTGGAGCTCTATAAAAATAATGTAAGCTCTTTCAAAGGGCTTTAAACACTAACAGAGGAACATAATTCCTTTTAAAGCGTTTAAAACTCTTTTAAAAGGCGCAAAGCATTATACGTATGTTAGACACATAGTTTGATAACTGGAATATGTTGATTGATGATCATCTCATGTTTTGTAGAAAAGATTTTTTTTTTAAATAAATATTTCAATACAACTTTCCGCTTTTATTATTTTGGTATGAGAAAGAAACACTGTTAACAATTGACAATTTCCCTAGATATATAATGCAAAACGTGTTTTTAATCTTATTTTTAAACGTGTTTTTAATGGTTATTGCATATGTTGCATATTGCATATACATACCTACGCATTTAGACGCTGATGATAAATTTTAAAACCTACCTACTGTTTAGTTCATTTGTACAAAAAATAAATTGCCATATTTCAACAAATAGAATGGCCATGGCTATTATTAAATAATAATTAAGATGATCAGTCTGATATTAACAAAATAAATAATGCACCTACCTGTCAAGCCTATTTGATGTCATTGAAGTTCTTTGAAATAATTGTCATCACTATCGATATGCTTCAAATTCTTTATCTTAAAACATTAGTTTATGAAGATATCCATGTAATGTGTCGTTTTATAGGTTTTTGAGTTAGGGTAATTCATATTCACATTATTAAGAATGTAACTTGCTGTTTTTAACGATTTAATCTACATAAATGTTGAAAAAATGGATGAGGAAGTAATGATTCCATTGGCAGCGATTTGTCTTTGTGTCTCGCAGCTGTCTGTATTTTGTGTCAGTCCGGCGTTCTTACAGTACCACAAATAACAGAAGGAACTGAGTCGAATAGAATCGAAAACCACATCCATTATTCAAATATTGATATCCTCCTCTCAAGAAATAAAACATTTCTACTTGTACCTGATCATGGGCCAGCAAACAGTTCTAACACATTAGCAGATAGGACTTTTTATCTATTTTGAAAATATAAGGATAGTTCGTACTCACCGAAGCCGAGGAGGCCATAAAAGTCTTTCTGTGTCCGCCATCACTCCCGATATTAATAGCTCCATTACTGGGAACGTCTCAATTTCAGGTAGGGCAGTTGACGCTGCGGCTCTGAGGTGCAAGATTTGTGCACCTTCGGCAACACAATTTACCGCGTACGGCTCCGGTCCTGTGACAATATGGGCCGGCGGGCCGTCATCCCCATTAGATTTATGGGGATCCCGTGCGTTTTGTTAAAATATCGCCGGTAATTTTCTGGTTCATTGCGAAACAATGATATACATTATGGGCGCGTGACGTCTGACAAGAGACTAAACTCGGCCCCTCTTATACAGGGTGTTCTACGTAAGCGGGACATACAGCTTTACGAACGCGATTCCTTTAAACGAAGAGCAACAAAATTGCTATTTAATTTTTTACAAATCTTGCAACTCAATTTTCACCCACTTAATCTAAACTAATCTTTGATGACAATTTTAAAACCAAAACAATATGTTTTTGTTTGTCAAAATGGACGCTTCAATGTATTAAATCACTTTTTAATAAAGCTATCTTGGAAGGTGTCGCTTAACAGCCCGGTTAGTCCAGTTGTAACATGTCTGCTTTGCGATCTGTAAGTTTCGGGTTGAACTCCGAACTGGAACAGTTAAAATATTTTTTTAATATACTTAAATAGTGGCGTAGATAATATATTAATTATTTTATTAATAAATAATGTATACTATAAAACAAAAATTAAAAAAAACGTGTTTTAAAAAATGTACTAAATTTTATATGCAATAAAAAGGGATAAAACAAGCTATCTAAGAACTCTACTGAAACAAAATCGTATATATTCATCATCGAAATTCTTTGAAATGTGTCAAGATTGGCTATTTGGAACTATATGATAAAATAACGCGCCAATGACCATTGACCACAAGCTGGCAAACAAAACAACAACGGGGCGGTAGCATCGATAAATGGTAATACTCCAAAGCAGTGTTGTTTGCAGCTGCTTCGTTGTTTCTGCTGTTTCTTTTCTGGTGTCGAACAAAGTCAGCCACCACCATTTGTCATTCTCGAAACACACACTAATGACAAACACATTCGTAAAATTTCATAAATCGAGAATTATTTTCTCCGTTCGCCTTCTAGGGTGATTAAATGACATTAGATTGTTCCGGTAGGTCTGACAAAGTCAGCAACCACCAGCTGTCTTTCCTGGAGCACACACTAATGATAAGCTCGATAAAAGCTCATGCAGCGAGACTGATTTTCCCGAGGATTTTCCCCAGTCATTATGTTTTATCATCAGAAACAAAAGATCAGAATAACGGCTTCATATTAGGTATCGTCGTTCTGAAATGGCTGGCTACATGACTATTAAATTATAGTTTTCTTTTCTATGATGTCTGTTGAATAGAGTCAAAACATATCCAAAATATACACTCGTATGTCACATATTTCTATTATCCTTATACATACATTCATAAGACGGTGTATATCTGTATACGACAAAACGATTCTGCGCATATGCTCCGCTCTTAAAGCCCCATCTGAGCCAAACTAGGCATCCGGCTATCGCGGCATTCCCAATCCGTGTTCAACCTGTCGGTAGCGTAGAAAACCTATGCTACGCATATTCTACAATGCTTTACAATTCTTGGAAACCGTAAAAGCGCCACCTGGCGACTCTAAGAAATTTTGTTGTCGTTAGAGCGCGTGCGCCAACTTACAGGCGGGAAACTTAAATATGGCTTCTAGGCATTCCACTTTTACTTTTTATTTTAAGTAAATGTATTCAATTCACTCGAGACCCATCATGATCTCAAGTGATAAAAAATACATCAAGTGTACAATATTTAAATGAATATAACGGGTCAATACTAAAAAACTTGTTTTAAAACAAAAAATATGTCTATTTTTCACATAAGCTACATTATCATCGTTGTTAAATATATCTTAGTTACCTACTTGGAACTACAAAATAAGTTTAATCTATTTTTATTAAATTACACAGCCACACAAAAAAAAATTTTCGGGTTCGGGGGTCAGACCATGTTTACTACATATTTTTGGGGTCGCTGAATCCGAATCTGGGGTTAGAATAACCCCATCGGGCTAGGGTTTCCCATAACCTCAAAAAAAACATATTTGAGCTATTTACCGATAAACCCTTCACATCAAACCCCTTAACCCCTTGAAACCATAACACAATAACCCCATGATACCTCGAAACCATAACTCCATAATCATATAACACCATAACACCATAACCCCATAACTCCATTGACCCCAAATCAAACGAAAACAGTTCATCTCCGGCAATTTGTATTCATGCAAATTTTCACGGACATTCAGGATACGTTCGAACAGTGAAATGAAATGTAATAACCCCATAACCCAATAACCCCTAACCCCGTAACGCCATAACCCCATAACGCCATAACCCCATAACCCAATATCAAACGACACCTGTTCATTTCTGGCATTCTGTATTACCTAATACATTTTGTCACGGATATTCAGAATAGTTTTGACCAGCGGAATCAAATGTTATAAACCCATAACACCATTAAACAATGATAGAACCGTCGCGTCGGCATTAGCGTTACTCGATGTATTTTGGCAATTTTGGGAATCCCCTTTGTAGTGGTGTTATGAGGTTATTACCTTTCATTTCACAGTATCCTGAGTGTCCGTGAAAATTTGCATTAATGCAAATTGCCTGAAATGAGGTTATGGGGTTATGGGGTAATATGATTATGGAGTTATGGTTTCGAGGTATCATGGGGTTATTGTGTTATGGTTTCAAGGAGTTAAGGGGTTTGATGTGAAAGGTTTATCGGTATATAGCTCCAAATGTTTTTTTATGCCATGGGAAACCCTAGCCCGATGGGGTTATTCTGACCCTAGATTCGGATTCAGCGACCCCAAAAACGTATGGTGTGACCCCCGAAACCGAATTTTTTTTGTGGCTGTGTTATTATTGTATTGCAACAATGTTAAATGATCCAACATTGATGTCCAAAAACCAAAAACAGGAACGTTTTAAACACGTTCTAAACGTCGAAGTTTGTATCAAGTTATACTCAAGCGCTTCTAACGACAGAAACTGACTGCTCGAAGAACTTCGAAATGACGGTTTCAATCCCTCCAATAAAGTTGGTCTTCTATGCTTAGCATAGGTTTTCTATGGTCGACAGGTTTCTATGGTCATCTGCGTGACCCATTGCACACCGCCTTCCTTTCCTCATAGAATTTTGCTGGTAACATTTGCTAGATCTAAGTCAACATGGACCGACCCGGTATAATCGCATTTTCTATCTCAAAAATCAAAAAAACACGTCGTTTGAAAACTTTCCAGTTTAGGTGGTATATATTTTTCCGTTTATTTGAAGACCATACATTTCTACTTGCAATAATATAAATTCCCGCTTACGTGGAACGCCCTGTACGTTAAAGAAGCATGACGCTTGACATGGGACTTAACTTGGCTCCTCTTGTAGTTCGCAGATAACTCCGAGAAGATATTTTACGGTGGGAACCGGCCTGATGTCTTAATGTGTTCTCTCGAGGTAGAATAAACTTGTGAATGAGTCGTTCCGACCGAGTATGCACCTAATGAATTATATTCAACGACGAACGTTATAACGGAATAAGTACTGTATTATTTTCGTCGTCACCTTCATTCAAGGTGTGTCGGGGTCGGTATATTCATCAGCTAACAAACACTCTGAACTAAAATTTAACGTAAATAAGTATAATGTAGATCGTCTGGATTATTAAGTTATTATTTTTCGTCCAATAATAATACCGGCACAAAAAAAAGTTGTCTGAAATGTAGATGTCCGGTGTGAGAATTTCTCCATCACCCTTCAATCCCAAAAAATGCAGAAAAAAATCTTCAGAAAAATTAAGAATTTTCCCCAATGACCTGTACTTTATATATTTCTTCAGCACTTTGCTGAAGACTGAAGATAGATTGTGCAATTTTGATACCGGATCCGTGTTCAGTCGACAAAGATACTTCAGAAACTATATATCACACATTACAGGTCATTAAGGAAAATTCTTCATTTTTCTGAAGATTCTTTAGCATTTTGCTGAAGATTGAAGTGTGATGGAGCAATTCTGGCGTATTCTGATACCGTATATCGCATGTACATTTCAGACAACTTTTTTTGTGTGTGCCAGTGTAATATTATAATTATATAATATTATATGTACTTTTGAATTTTCGTACTGTATGTCAAGATAAAATCGATGCCATTCAGGGTTGATTTAGTTCATCTTCGCCTTGAACTGGTTTGTTGGCAATAGCGCTTTACTTCAGAGACATATTTCGTTGCATTAAAACAAGTTGATCCCCCCCACTGATTAAATTCATAGATATATGAAGTATGTACTTCGACACTAGTTTAAAAAATAATTTCATATGTGGAAAACTTTCTTAAGCCAAACTGTGAACAAATCCAACTTTGTAATGGCTAATTGCATAGATAGTAAAGTTCACCATCAGAAAATGAGCAATCAGGAAACGAGCTATAGGCTTAGTGCCTTGCCAGAACGCTGTTGACGATATATAAGTATCGTCCTCTAGTGAGGACAGATGTGTGTGTTCAATAATTACATAAAAGGTGCGTAACCTTGACAAAGCAAGGTTTACTGAAGTACTATTCATAATAGCAATAAACAATTGGAATAATTTCTATAAGTATTGTGTCTTGTCTTCATTGTAATAATGAAATGTATATTGCAATAAATTTAAATAGAATGACTGTTTATTAATAATGCTTACTTATAACTTTTCAATAGTTGAAATATCCCTGAGTGACCATCAAAACTGGAACAAAATTATGTACACTCGAACCCCTCTTAATTCACATTCGCTTAATTCACATCCTCTCTTAGTTCACCACGTTTCCCCCTATTATGTCACGAAACCGTCCCGTTTAAGTCGCCGCCTGTCATCCCATTTTTAAAATATTCGATGACCTGTAATTTCTCTGCAAATGATAATCTTTTAATAAAGCTTCTTTCGTGAAAATTGAATTATCTCACTACGCAACGGACTCAAGGAAAAAAGATTGAATCAACAAAAAGACAATTAAATTGAACTTTGTCACGCACAACTGGGTATACTTACATTGATTTTTTGTTCAGTTGGCTTATTTTTCGTTATAACAAGTGCTGTAGTATATCTCTAAATATTTATTTTTGCAGCTAAAACACGAAAAAGTTGACGTTATGATCGCGACTTAAGCGAGGCTATGATGCACGGATTTGGTGAATTAAGAGAGGTTCGAGTGTAACTGCACATGTTAAAAAAAAACAAGTGCTTTTATTTCCACCTTCAGTTTTTAGTCGTAGTCTTCTAAGACCTAAATTATTGTTACGACTTGTATGTTAAAATGTATTTTGTATCAGTAGTCCATCAATGAAACTAGGAAAATGTGGACCAACCTTTTTAATTTGCAACATATGATTGATACATATGATGAACACAATAGATGTTCTGTTGTGTTCATCAATAATGTAAGATGATCAAATATAAGTCAAATATATCAATTGATACAAACCAGTAAACAAAACAAAACTGGTAAAATAGGAATTGCTTGTACAGGTCGCGGAAGAATAAGTGTTTTCTTTTCTCATCAGCTACAATCAGAATATTGTTATTGATACTGTAGCTGCATCCCACTTCTTCGAAAACATTCTATACCAAACGTAAATACATATTATGTATACGTATGTGTGTATATGAAGACCTCCATAAAATGAATGCTTCCTTACATTTACGAATTTTATGTAACAAAAATGAATATCAACATTAACCCCTAAACGCGCATATGTTTGTATCTGGTTGTACAGTCGTAACCATACATAGGTTACTGCATCAATATTTCTGTATTTATATCCATTTTTTATGCATATAATTAGAGCCCATTTCATCATTTATTAACTATATTTATAAACTTTACACACAAACACACTTTATCTCACGTTTTTAAATCTGTGTTTTCAATTATAAATTTCGTTCAAATTTTCTTCAACTTAAAAAAAACACATAAGTTACATTGAGTGAAAACTTTCCCTTCTACTTACTAACGAAGTTTGAAAATAAGATACTTATTAATCTCTTCAGAGCCCTTTTGTTATCTACAGCCTCGGCCCGTAGGATAGAATTATGCTTTTCAGGAAATATATTTAATAATGCTAATCTTCCCAAATTGATCACCCTTGTTTTACCCTTCTGTTTGTTCTAAACCTCTTCCGTGGGTTGTTGTTAGAAACACAATGCCCAGCCCCGGCGAAGGGCGTCTATTCCTCATTATTTTATATCCTTCCTTAAACCAAATAAATTCGTGAATAACAACGTGAGGTAATAATCAGAGAAAAAATTAAATGAACATTGCCACATTGCATGTTTCGTTCTCATAATATTTTAATTTCCAGTTTTAACTTTTAACGAGCCGGCAAAGCAAATGATGAAAAATACGTGCATAACTATAAGAAATTATCTTTAAAGGAAGAAATAAGAAACTGCCTTAGAAAGCCTGGCGTCACCTGCCTACCACAAATAAATATCAAGATTTAAAACTTCGTCGCTATTTATTTTTGTACCCAAGTGCAATCAAATTATTATTCAAATTTTGTGTCATTCGTTTGACCAGCGACACAGCGCATCTTAGTAATTTAAATGAAATAACTAATGTTTATGTAGATTGATTAAAAATGTAATGCCTAAATGCTTTTACGTCGTCAAATACTAATGGGTTTATATAACGAAGTTATGTATTTTGTAGTAACAAATTTTACTAAAGAATTTAATATTTTTTTAAAGAAAATTAATTTACATTATGTACTGAAAAAGCTCTTCAAAAGAAATAATAATAATAAAATGAGTATACCTATTTTTTATAGCCTGGATTTCTCAGATTAAAACAGCTAATTTTCCCACTTGCAAAAAATGCAAAACAAACTGCATTTTTTACATTCTGCGTTAGTCTCTTAGTTTTTTTTATGTTCCATTTGATACATCTATTGAATATATATATCCAATTGTTTCAACATAATTGAATCTCTATGTTATGTAAAAGACAACTTTTAACCAATATAGCCGCTAACGACATACCTCTACTGAATATTAATAAGTAATGCTGTGTTTCTAATCTAATCATCTGCGTCTCAAAGCTCTTCTTACGCCTACCTGCAAACATACGATACAATTAATTCTGTGTTATCTCGAACACGGCAATAAGAAGTTTATATGGTACATTTTTATTAGGCATAATCTGAGACGTCAGATGGCGTTTGTTCATGAATTAGTTCAAGTCGGAAATGCTCACAAACATGCCTGACACGGGATAAACTGGAAATGTATGGAATATATACGCAGGTCAGGTTTGATAGAGAAGGTGCAAATCAACCGTATTTTAAACAGAAACTGAGAAAGTTGTTTTATTTATAGAAATATGTCTTGATACTTAAATTCAATATATCTATTGGTATATTTATAAAGATCTGTGCCTCTGAAATCTTCAGTTCTGCATCGAATTATTGTTTGTAATGCCCTATTAATTGAAACTCAACAGGAAATTAAAATACACTGCACTCATTCTGCAAAGATTTGAAACGGTTACATAGTGGCGAGTTTGTCTTGATAGGGAAAGAGGTGAACGAATGATTATTAAGATGTTATTAGGTAAAAACGTTATCGGTATTATTTTTATAAGTATAATTATTTAAATAGTACTTAATCATAAATGCTTCCAGTCCAATATCTGTCACCTGATTAGAAAAAAACATAATACCTATAAAAAGCTAAAGAGTGATCGGTAACTAGTTTTCCCCCCCTATTGTACACTTTTAGCAATTACTAACACAGTAACCATCCAAAATTTGTGCAAGATCATTATTAGTATTAAAAATTTAAACCTCTGCGATTAAAAAAAACATAGTAAAAACATACATATATATG
The DNA here is from genome assembly GCA_029963805.1 of Aromia moschata. Taxonomy (NCBI): domain Eukaryota; kingdom Metazoa; phylum Arthropoda; class Insecta; order Coleoptera; family Cerambycidae; genus Aromia; species Aromia moschata. The sequence goes on from JAPWTK010000042.1 coordinate 2,312,007, forward strand.
CCCACGATGATATTCATGAGTGCTTCTCTCATAATAAAGCTCCCTTAAAAAAAGCTCCTTAATATACGAATAGTATAATACCTACGAATAATAGTTATTGAATATTTTTATTTTCTCACAGTTGAGTTTCATATCCCAAATATTTCAAAAATACCTTTTAGTCAGAAGGCTGTAAATTCTGCTCTACTTAAATATATCAATATGTTTATCTTCATTCATAATAATGAGTTCCCCAAAGCAATTTCTGAAATTTCAATCAGTTCAATCACAATAGTCACTGGATTCTCATTGAGTCATTTCGTCATGTCATTATTCTTTTCTTTGCTTCAAGTTTAACCAGTTGGATTTACAAATTTCGAAATTTCATGTTCCAAAAACAAGTCAAAAGACAAGATATTCTGTTTAATCTAAATCTACCAACAGATTGTGGTTTGAAATATATCACATCATTTCACATTTAAATGAAAAAATAATTATCATGTAGAAGCAAAGGGGAAGAACAAATTTTGTGAAAACATTTGAAGGTGTTTGGAAGTGCTGAAACCCATGAAAAATTGAACTGAAAGTTCAACTCAAATTAAACGAAAAACTCAACTTTATGTTAGTTAGAACCGCATCAACACCAAGTGAAGCAAACCAATTTAGTTATTTTCTAACGACCAAGTTGCCATTACCCCAGACCGACTTTTACCCAGACCAGACGTTATAGAACGGTTTGTTTGGGAGAAGTAGGAATCTCATTGAGTCATTTCGTCATTTCATTATTATTTTCTCTGCTTCAAGGTTAACCAGATGAATTTACAAATTTAGGAAATTCCGAAAACAAGCCAAAAGACAATAAGATGTTATGTTTAACTTAAATCAACCAACAGGTTGTAAAAAAAAAACAAAGTAGTGCAAAGTTTCGAACTAAGCAAACCAATTTAATTATTTTCTAGCGACCAAATTACCATTACCCCAGGACAACTGTTATGGAACAGTTTAACAGACATATCGGCTATTGCAGTAACTGGGTGTGTTTGAGAGAAGTAGAATTATCATTGAGTCTTTTCGTCATTTCATTATTATTTTCTTCGCTCCAAAGTTAACCACTTGAATTTACAACTGAAAAAATAATTATCGTGTAGAAGCAAAGGGGAAGAAGAAATTTTGTGAGAAGGTTTGAAGGTGTTTGGGGGTGTTGGAATTCACTCATAATAATGAGTTCCCCAAAGCAATTTCTCAAAATTGAATCAGTTACAATAGCCATTGGATTCTCATTGAGTCATTTCGTCATTTCATTATTATTTTCTTTGATTCAAGGTTAGTCAGTTGAATTTACAAATTTCGAATATTTCCAAAACAAACCAAAAGACAAGAAGATGTTTGGTGCTGAAACTTACAAAAAGTTGAACTAAAAATTCAACTCAAACTAAACTCAACTTTATATTAGTCAGAACCATATCACAACCAAAGCAATGCAAACCGATTTAGTTATTTTCTAGCGACCAAGTTGCCATTACCCCAGACCGACTTTTATCGAACAGTTTAACAGATATATCGGCTGTCGTGGTGACTGGGTGTGTTTGGGAGAAGTAGGGTTGAGCCCAACGACCGCGCGGATGACAGGTTATCGGCGAGCAAGATGGATGAGGATGGCCGGTCGGTAACCGAAGCTCCTGATAACGGCCAACGGAGCGTCTACATTCGATTCCGTTCCTGTCGATGCGACGCTACGTTGTTTTACGGCGGATCGCCGGCGATAGAGCGCGTATATTTCATCCGACTTTATAGAGCCGTATCTTATATCTGGACGAGGCGTGACAGTTTTCTAGCGTTTTTATGTTTCGGGGACGGCGGAGGAGAGGCGGACGATAGCGCGTTAAATGTATTGACATGAAATTGATGCTGCCCGTCGTGGTTACGCCACGGAGCGCGCATCCATCAAAACGTCAGGAGAGCGTTTGGTAATTAAAAACGTGACGGAGTTGTATTTCACTCTATTTCCTCTATTCGATTAGTTAGATAAAAGAAAAAAGAAATAGAAAAAAAATCGAGAAGCTAATGTATTTTCTTTCCTTTCTATACTTGATTACTTCCTTCGATAGTATTTGAATTTTACTTTCGCATCCGCGTAGTGGAGTGGAACATTTTTGGAGGTGGACAAGTGCAAGAAGCCATTTCTAGAGTCTGTATACATGTACCTATCTAAAATTAGAGCATCTAAAATCAGAATAAATCAATACTTATACCACATGTATAGGGTGTCCCATTTATTAGGTTTTTCTGAGGCATATCATTTATTACAAGAGGTATAAATATGCCATTTTCGCGAACGAAGGCTATTCTTTTGAGGGAAATTCTCTATAGGATATGTCGCGTATTTGCTGAAAGATATCCTGACTTATGTAGGCCGACCTACGAGGTGTGTAAATTAAGTAATGAGACTGTCAACGTAGGGCCCGATCTAGCAAAACTGCGGAGACGAGACTTGGACGGGCGGTAGGTTAATATGTGATGTACCTTCAGTACAAGTTTGAACTTATCTTTACTCTTAATAACTGTTTTCGTAAAACGTTTTTTTCTAATGCGTTTTAAAAATGAGCATTGATTTTGAGCAACGGTGTGCTATCAGGTTTTGCTTCAGACTTAGATAAAGCACGACGGATACTTTTGCAAAACTTCAACACGCCTACGGAGACAGTGTTTTTTTCAAGAGCCCCATTTTTTTGGTGGTTTCAGACATTCTCAGAAGAAAGACAGACAGTCGATTGAAGATGAACCTATGAAAATGTCGATAGAATACGGGATATTGTGCGTTCAGATCGTCGGTTGACGACAAGAAACATCGGGGACGAGTTAAATTTGAATCACACCACTGTTCATCAGATTTTGACTAACGAATTGGGGATGAGAAAAATCTGCGCACAAATGAAAAAAAAACCTTTTGCAGGAACAAAAGGAGAAATCAGGAGAAAAAGGTATCTTGACCTTTTGGAATCGATTGAAAATGATCCTCATTTTATGGAACATGTCATTACTGGTGAGACTTGGGTGTTTGAGTACAATCCGGAAAACAATCGCAAAGCATGGAATGGGACACTTCAAGCTCTCCAAGACCCAAAAAAGCAAGAATGAGCAAGTCGAAGATCAAATGCATGCTGATTTGCTTTTTTGATAGCCGGGAAACTGTCCACAAAGAGTTTGTGCCTCCAGGCCAAATGAGTTAATCAATACTTTTACAGAGACGTTCTTGGAAAATTTCGAAAAAGGGTCATGTGTGTGAGACCAAACATCAAGAACAACTGGATGTTGCATTACGACAATGCGTCTTGTCACACAGCCATTTCAGTAAACTAATTTTTAGCCAGTAAAAACATTCCTGGCCCCTTATCCTCCTTAATCGCCTCACTTGAGTCCTTGTGACTTTTTTCCTTCCCGAGATTGAAAAATCACCTCAAGGGACGTCATTTTGGGACTATAGAAAACATTTAAACGGCTGTAACCGACCAACTGAAGGCTATTCCAGTATATGAGTTCCAGCACTGGTATAAGGAATGGAAGAACTTTCTCCAGCGCTGTGTGACATCCCTATGAAGTTATTTTGAAGGGGACAATATTGAATTGTAATTCTATTCAAATAAAAAAAAAAATTAAAAAAAAACATTGCTTAATTCACATTACTTAATTGTATTATTCTATTATGAATTAAGTCTCATTACTTAATTCACACACCTCGTATGATATTGTTAAAAAACTCCTGAATTGTTTGTAGCATTGGGCATTTCGACCGAAAATCAAAACAAAAATAATAAGCCACTTGTTAACAATGAAGAGAATGATGTAATGATTTGGCATTTTACTGTCCATCCACAAGCTTGCATCAGAGATTGTGACAGAAATTTACATATGTCCACAAGAACTCTTTTTTGTGTTGTTTCTGTGAATAAGAACACGGCATTTTAAAAAATGATAACATTATTGGAACAGCTCATTAACTGTAATAGTTAATGAGATTTAATAATGTAATAATGAATATTTTAACAGTCTCATGGGTCGGCCTTCTTTTGTCAGGATATCTTTCCGCAAATATCCTCCCATCGCTTACATCACCAGCAAATGGGAACTGAGATGAAATTTATAAAATCATAATTAGTATAACCAGAGTGCGCCATTTTTTGCCTTTTTGACTGATTTTCTATAATCATTATAAAAAACTGCCGTCAATTCACTAATGTCATAGAAAGACATCTAATATACTTTTGAGTTTTCAATTGCTCTTCCATTAGGTTTTTCCATCTCCCTAAGAAATCTTTAAATATCTTATAATCAGTTAGATTCAGTCAGTGAACGCGAATACAGATCTAAAGAGAGTAAAAAGCTATTTCAAATGGCGTTATAAAACACAGGGTGTTCCATTTAAGCTAAGCGAGTTATTGACTTTTGAAGTTATTACAATTGGTGGCTTAGTATTTAACGCTCTGTATAACGTACACAAATTAGTGTCTATGTCAGATTTTCTATAAAACCTTAGTATTTGTCCTGTGAAATTTTAGCTTTTTAGATCAAGTATTGTCAGAGATAGCGCGGATACTACATGACCATTTTATTTACGATAAAAAAAAATAAAAAATCATGATTATCGAACACGACTTTCTCAATTCTGGGTAATTTTACGTAGAATTAGAAAATAAAACAAAAATAGCAAAAATATATGTTGACAATATTTTCATCAATATTTTCATTTGAAAAGATCACATAGTTAAACACAATTAAAATAAATATACATTTTCGAAGTTCGGGTATTTGTTGTTTTCCATATCCGGTTAACTAAAACTCTTCACCCCACACCCTGTATAATCTATATGTATGTATACCAATCATGAAAATCACTGAGTATATTCACAGTATAATTTCCTTTTTCTAATTAAATGTACCAGTGACATTTATAATGATTTATGCATGCATATATATGTATGTACGACTGTTTACATATATTTCAGAATATATCTGATAATCCAAATAAATGTATATTTAAAAAAAATACAAAAAACGAATTGTAATGAAAAAAACACACACAAAACGTATTTGATTAGAGTGCTTGTACAAATTAATACTAGGGGAACGAACCTACTTATCAATATTTCTATGAATTACTACTAACTATAGATTTGATGCACTTATTTTTATTTTTCATGCAACGCAATTTAATTTCCAATTTATCATCGACTTGACATTATTGCCAGCTAAACACCATTATATCCCCGTTTTAATTGATATCGAGTAAAATTATAATCTATTAGCTGCATTATCTACCTAATTAGATACTATTTTGTAGAAAACAGATAAGACATCAAGATTCAGAAATTAAATGGTGGTGAAAAGTAATTATGTTAACAAATTGATTAGACTGATTAGTATGTGAAAACAATTAATCTTAGTTAGTTAGTAAACTGCACGGAAAATGCTGCAACACCTTGGAGTTCCAAAACTGCACTATTCCAGTTGGAAAGACGATATAATAAAGTATTAATTTCGTGATAACGAAACCAAACAATTTAATGTATCATCGTGGGGTAATTATACTGATTATTTAACGATTTATTACTGATCGTGAATGTTTAATCCTTGCATGTTTATCAAACAAATTAACGCTTTTTAGATCGTACATAGCCGCTAATGTTAAGATAAACACGTAGGTGGTAACTATTGTTGAATATAAATTAATTAATTGGATCATTAATTAGCGAAACACCTAACGAACAGTGCCCGAAAGTTATTTTATATATTCAAGTTGTGTCATAAATATGTGTATATTTTACTCAAATGATGAATCATTAGTTAAACTAATCATGTCATTATAATTAATGGACCATTAGCGTTTGGTGTAATACTATGCCATCACGGAACGTCAAAATTTAAATATAACGTGTTTACTTTCGACTTATGCACACTCTCGAGGAAATATGAATTTTTACAAAGGTATCGGCATAAACCATATAGCTTTTTTTACAATTTTGAATTATAATACATACGTGGTATGTAAATTAAGTCATGAGACTGATTTTTATTTTTTTTTATTCGAATAGTATTACTATTCAGTATTGTTTCCTTCAAAATAACTTCTTTGTGAAGTCACACAGCGCTGGAGACGGTTCTTCCATTCCTCACAGCAGTGCTGGAAGTCATATACTGGAATAGCCTTCACCTGGTCGATTACAGCCATTTGATGGTTTCCTATGGTCCCCAAATTACGTCATTGACGTGATTTTCATCTCGGGAAGGAAAAAATGTTTTGCCTGACTAAAAACTCGTTCACTGAAATGGCGGTGTGATTGGCGCATTGCCGTGATGCAACATCCAGTTGTTCTTGATGTTTGGCTTCACATGCATTACCCTTTTTCGAAGTTTTTCAAGAATCTCTCTGTAAAAGTGGTGATTTACTGTTTGACCTGGAGGTACAAACTCCGACTATTTAAGACTGGTATATAAGATACATTTCGAAAGTTTATTTTGATCCGGTATTATTTACAATAACTGCAAAAGAATTACAGACGACTTACCTTGACTATATTTAAGGACAAATAACAAACTCATTTCCGCAATACTTAACAGATAAAGTCGACGGAGTAGGTAAACCACTTTAAAAAAAAGTAAGGTGCAAATAATAGATAAAGGTACAGTCAGGTACAGTATGAATCTATGTGGCATGTGACCTGTAGCATGTGACCTGTAGCATGTAGCAGAAGGCCTTAGTTTAAGGGTGTGTTGCCAAAGAAATTTCAAGTCAAAAATATCTAGTGAACGTATTAATTTAATTAATGTTTAGCTTCACTGTTATTGAAGAATCAAGGTGGCTGTGATTTTTCATTAATAATTTTTTTCTGACAGTAAACGTCACTTAATTTAGCTGCATTATCTACCGTAGTTTGTTTCCTATGTTTTTTTTTAACGGAGAATGCGCCGACATGCAGCAAGTTTGCTGCTACACGTCACTTCGCTAATGGTACACATAGAACAAGAACTTACTCGCGAAGAATCATTATTTACTATGGTTGATTCTCAACCTTCTACTAGTTTCCGAACAAGTTCCAACTTAGGAGTAAGTGCCATATCTAAACCTATCGACTACGCAGCAAGGCTTGTATTTAGTCGATAAATCGAAAGTATATTGGGGCATATTGTTAAGCGATAATGCCACCTTTAGCAGAAACATCATCAATAACACCCAAAATTCACGATATTGGGCACTTGAAAATCCCTGAAAAATTGGAGAATCCCATTTTCAAGACAGATTTTCGGTGAATGTTTTTGTGGATGACCATCTGATTGGTGCGTTTATAATAGAAGAACGTTTCATGACCTATTATTATTTATCCTTCTTGGAAAATGAACTGCCAGGGTTACTAGAATAATATTCTCTTTATGAAACACGACATATGTAGATTTAATACAATGGTTTACCACCTCCTGACTGTGGTAGACAAGAATTAGCTTTCTTAATAAAAATTATCCGGATCCTTGAATTGGAAGTAGTGCAGCAGTTATTTGGTCGGCATGTTCTCCCGGCCTAAATCCTCTTGATTATTTCGTTTGGGGAAGGCTTAAAAAGTCTTTTTATAGGAAAAGTTTTTTTAGTTTAAACAGTAACTACTGAAACCGGTTGCTGAAAACTTGTTGCTAGGATTATGGATAGCGCAGAAAATCTTCGTTTTAATTTTGAGACTGTTCGCAGAGCCACCTCTTCAGTTTTCAGGAGAACTCAAACATGATGTAGGTATTCAGGAATTAGGTGGATATTACTGTAACGGGTGTTACACAATATATATAGTTACTGTAACGAGTATTATATAGTGCGCGCCTAAAGTATGGAATAAATTCAGTAAATGTGAAAGAAAAATTTTTTGGAAAAAAATCCTCGAACAGGTCTATTTTGTTTAATAAAAACACGCATTTTTTGAGGGAACGTCAATTTTCAGATGTCATTTGTTTTTGAGTAATGACGTCATCAACTTATTTTTTCAAATGGCAACCCTCCATTTTTTAAATTTAATTTGAGAGACCCTTTCATTGTTGATTTAACGGTATAAAAATGTTACCACCTTACATAACAAATTTTTTGAGTAAATGACAATTGAATGTTACAAAATAAAAAATATATTTTTCACAATAAATAAACGAAAATTTCTTTAATAAGCAAATACAATTTTAAGCTAAATGTTCGAAATGCCGTCCATCAACTTCTTGGCAATATGCAAGCCTGTGTATAAATTCTTCTTGTACATTCTGAATTACTTCCGGGGTAATGGATCCCATTTCATCTCTAATGCGATCTCGTAGTTCGGATAAATTGTGTGGTCTTCTGCAGTCAACTTTTGATTTTAAATCACTCCATAAAAAATAATCAAATGGTGTAATATCTGGGGATCTCGCGAGCCATTCTATCGGTCCTCCTCTGCCAATACACCTCTGAGAAAAGATGACGTCTAAATATTCACGAACTGAGCGCGCATAATGCGGGACGCTCCGTCTTGCTGAAACCAGAGTGTGTTATCTGGAATGTCAGGCCTTCTCGTTTGGGAAAATTACTGCAACTAGCAGTCTTTTGCAAACCAGTATCTTTCTCCTTGGAGTTTCTTCAAAAGAAAGTATTCTGTTTGCGTATTCCCCAAATTTCTGATGTGAGTATGTGCTTCGTGATCCAATGAGGATTCGTCCCTAATACCTAATTTGACGGTTCGTGTGCCGTTTAGTGGCTTCTATTGCTGGTGTAAATTTGGATTTGTTTGACAAAATTCATCATAGTTTAGCAATCCCGGTGGGGTCGTCTTCGTGGTTCTTGCACAATAATTTGTAGGGGTAGTTTTCTCTCCTCAAAATACTGCTGTTGTTCACTAATTCTTCTACATGTGTGAGGTACTCTAGGTTCTTTTCCTTTTATAATCTTTTTATCTTGGGTAATTTTTGGACGTCCTGATTTTGGTAGTCTTTAAATCACCAGTTTCTCTAATTTTGTCAATTTACTAACTGTGGTTGGGTGATAGGGTTATCTGGTATTTGCATTAAATAAATTGATTTAGTTCTGTTTTTTCCACATCCGAAAATCAAAATTTCAATATTTTGTGTCACAGTTAAATGTGCCATATTAAAATTGGAATTTTTATAAATACTAACACGTTACATTAACTTTTAGCAATTTAATGAAAATCTTCTGATTAACTGACAGTAAAAACCATGGATATATGGCGTGGGTGGTGTGGTAAGTAAAGACTTTAGTCTGCTTATGTAGTGATTTATTTACATATTTACAAAATATAGCCGGGAAGTCCGATAAAACGGGTAGACTCCGGTGTGGAGCCGGTGAAAGGTAAGTGAACTGCCGCGCTGACTGTCCAAACCAAAGTAAAATCCCCTAAAAATAATTAGCACAGCCTATTTAGGTAGGTTCACTGAAACCAGTCTCAATAAATAGTTGTAAACTGAATTAGGGAAACCAACCCAGGTCAGTTTGGGAAAACCAAACTAATATGCGGGTGTTTTTAACAGAAATCAAATAGGCTGTACCCGTATTTACATAAATCTACAAACTGTAATGCCAAGTGAGATAGGGTTTACAGAATATACATAAATAGGTAGGTATCTACCTACCACGTAATAATTCAACTAAAATTACACCCTACCTATTAAACAACAATAGACCCTACAGTACGTAAAAAATTAATCTGATAAATTTTTGCTTAGTGTATTTTGCTATGTTTTATTTTTGTCCGTTTTTCAGATATTTTCGTTTATTTATTGTGAAAAATATATTTTTCATTTTGTAACATTCAATTGTCATTTACTCAAAAAATTTTGGCATGAAGGCAACATTTTTATACCGTTAAATCGACAATGAAAAGGTCTCCCAAATTAAATTAAAAAAAATGGGGGGTTGTCATTTTAAAAATAAGTTGATGACGTATTTTCAAAAACAAATGACATAAAAAGTGTTCCCTCAGAAATGTGTGTTTTTATTAAGGGAGTATTCTAGTCTACAAATTTGAAAAAAATCTTTTTATATTTCCAAAGTTTAGCTCACGAATGCCCTTAAAAGGATTTTTGAGATTTCAATTATTTTATGAGTTACAGCCATTTTTGTGACGGGCATCGGCTCCGGTCCGACCGGAAAATGAAATGAGACGCTGCCCGAGTAGGTACTACAAACACACGTATTTAGTCGGAATCTTTTTGTCTTAGTATTTATATCAAATTAGTTTTGAGCCAGCCTTCAAGCAACGTGGATGTGCTACCTGAGTAAAATTGCCGGAAACTTGTCTTAAAACTTTAAACGCGTTTTTCTCAAAACTACTTTTTTCGAGTTGGCGTGCACGATATCTCAAGTTCTAATGAACCGATTTATTTGAAATTTGGTGTGAATGTTCTTTATACATTCCTATATCGCATCAGGCACGCTCAGATCAAAATTTTTAATTTCACTATTTTTAAAAAAATCGGAATTGTTAAAAAATCATTAAAAAAAATGTTTTTTCAAACGGCCGCCGTTTTATGATTTTTTTTTACTTTTCCAAGGAAGGGCTATAGGGTCATCTATACTAATTAAGAATCCGTTCGGATTTTTTTCTTTCAAATGACCAGAAGGGTTGAAAACATGCACGCCAGGACACTCTTTTTTTGGACCCCCCACTTTGCCAGCTCATAACTTTGTCAATTTTGAGTCTTTTTTTTCAGTTAATTTTTTATGTTATTTTAAAATATCAATAAACAGATGATAAAAAAATGGATAGTAAAAATATTTTTTGTTTCGTTTGTTACGCTTCAAAAGCCGTCCGAAATTCACGCCTCTAGACTAGAATACCCCCTTAAACAAAATCGACCTATTCGAGGATTTTTCCAAAAATTTTTTGTTTCACATTTACTGATTGTATTCCATACTTTAGGCGCGCACTGTATATACAGTAAGCAACGAAAGTTATCATACACCCACTTTTTTGAAGTTTGCTTAAATTCTAATAATTTTTGTATTACAGCATTAATTTGTTTTCGCTTCTGACAGGATTATAACATGTGATATTCTGCGTCTAATAAGCCAAAGTTGAAGACGGTATGTCGATTGTGTGAAAAGATATCGCTAGAAAAGTAAAATTTCAATGTTTTCAAAGAAACGTAAATAACTTCGAAAATAGTAAATCCCTTTCGAAGTTGTTGGACTCGTATTAAGTGTCGGAATTTCGTCGGAAATCTTCAGTGTATCTATTTGACTAACTGAGTCATTTTGAAAAAAAATTTCTAGACATGAATAAAATCTAAAGTTGGAACCAAAAATATCACGGAAATTCAAAAAAAGCCCTGTACGCCACACATTACTCCAACAAAAATTTAGGATTAATATCCCTCTAGATCTCTCTGTGTTTTATTAAAATTTCAGGAACAGTGATTTTGACGAAAACGATACTAAGGATGGTAGAATTTTGAATTTTCGTGATATTTTTTGTTCAACTTTAGATTTTATTCATGTCTAGAAAATTTTTTTTTCAAAATGACTCAGTTAGTCAAATAGATACACTGAAGATTTCCCTTTAATACGAGTCCAACAACTTCGAAAGGGATTTACTATTTTCGAAGTTATTTACGTTTCTTTTAAAAACATTGAAATTTTACTTTTTTTAGCGATATCTTTTCACACAATCGACATACCGCCTTCAACCGGCTTATTAGACGCAGAATATCACAAGCTATAATCCTGTCAGTAAAAAAAAAAAACAATGCTGTAATACGAGAATTATTAGAATTTAAGCAAACTTCAAAAAGTGGGTGTATGATAACTTTCGTTGCTTACTGTATGTACATAATGTATGTACGTTAATGTACGGGTTTTCAGTTTTTTCTGTTTGTTTCGTCACTGTATCTATGGTGTATGTAAAGTATGCCTACAGTTGTATACCAGTGATCACAATGGAAATAAACGCGTAACATTTATCAATATCGCCGACGAATATGCAAATCCGAATCTAATTACTGTAATCTGAGCGCGCTACTATCTCGAGATCAGTATTGTCCGAACATAACGTGGATCCAGCGCACTGCAGCCTAAGCGGAAGAAGCTCCCAACTACCGTTTCCTAATTAATTTCTAATTATTCGCGAGCAGATAATGTTTTCAAAGTGTAACCGCCGGGTTTTAGCGTTACGCCGAAGACAAAACGGCGGATCTCGTCTAGTTTCTGAGCGGAGTGTAAAAAAATTACCATCCGCGCCACGAATTTCGAACTGGGCCCATTAAAAATTCGCTTCGGCCGCTCGGGAGGTCTTAGCGGTTGTTCCGATTCCTTATTTTATCTGTTAATCTGCGCTCATTACGGTAGTTAGATACAAAGGTTGATGGTATAATTTACAAGAATGGATTTTATGTAATTCAATGGAACCGTACAGCGGTAATATTATAAAATTAGATTGCTTGTGATGGCGTACAAATCGGAAATAAGTCGACGTTATTATCGTAGCAAGTTGTTATTGCTTTTGCCATTTCAGCTCATAAGCGATCGGCATATTACAGTACAGTAAGTATTAATTACTCTTTATACCTACAGTACGGATCTAACCCTCCAGCCCTCTAACTTTTGAGTGGAAGAAAATATTGACACCGTTCAAAAACCAATTGAAATCGCTCTCCTTTCTAACACAAAACTACTAAAACCACTTTCTAACACAAAAGTGACAAAGGCCACTTGATCCACCACACAGAGGGCACTGTCATAGCAATTTATCCACAAAAAAGGGGATCTTATGAAACGTCGTTCTAAAAATACAAATCGCTCTTTAACAAACTTAAAATCTGTTCAGCAGTTTCCAAGTAAAATGTCAATTTTTTTATTTTTTTCATCCCATTTCCATACAAAAATAAATACTATTTGTATCTTATAAAAAACTATTTGTATCTTAATAATTGTTCAAAATGTTCACCTTGGTAGGATATGGAGAGTCATTAACTATGGTGGTGACCTTGACCACATGACATGTGACCCTGAGGGACTTATCGGGATAAGATATTTATTTAATAAGTAGCTGGTTAACACAGTAAAGGACGGAAATCAACCTTGTTTCAATCAACTGGATGCTTTCTGATCTGTACGGTGTTAAAAGTAGGTATTTTTTCTCAATTTGACTTGATGAGACTATATATATAGATGATTTGACTATATGGCCAAGTTCACCCATATCACCTCCCCCACCCCCTCAAATAGGCTACAGCTTTTATCTACAATTTAAAATTTGTAGATTGCCAAAATAATAAGAACCAATGTTCAAATAGAGACAGACTGTACCGTTTGTGTCGATCCGACATCGCCCAGTTATGAAAAAGGACAAGCAGAAGTGAGACGACAGATAAGAAGCAACCGCATAGACATCGAAGGTGGTGAGGGAATAAGACCGACTGTCTCACCGCACTATGTTATTCTTTAGAACGAGAAGTGTAGAATTTGTCCTTTTTTGTGGTTATGTTGGCAGTCGACATACTGTATATTCCTGACCATATGCACATTTCACAGTGATAATAATACCCCTAACTGCACTAATATTCCTTTCACTAGACAGAAACATGTTGGTCGAACAGTGACGGCTGATGGAATTTGACATGCTCGTATTTTCGTAAGGAGGCATAGGACCCACGCTATATTTTAAGAGGTGGTTACAAGACCTAAGCAGAAGGCTAATGGTAAAAAATCTTCAAATGACACTTACGATTTTTTTGTAAAAGTGGTTGCCTATCCAGAAGATATATATTTTTTTCATAATCACCAAGTAAATACAAGTCTTTTACACTTATGATTTTCTCAAAATTTCGAGATCTGTAAAAGTTATGGTAGTTTGTGTGTTTTTATGTCATTCCAACATTTCGTCTTTAAATAATAAATATAATTTTATAATAATTATATTTTCGTAAGCAAAATGCATTTTTTTGCCAAAAACGCTGAATGGAAAAAAGAATATTATGTTTTTGTATCCACTTGGTAATTGTGAAAAAAATTTGGCAAATATTTTGCAAGCAGTTTCCAAAATCTTCTGGAGAGGCAGACATTTTTTGAAAAATGTTTTCGCATGTTTCATATGAACTCTATACTTTTTTAAATATGCTGACTGTGAGTTCTATTTCTTCTTCTACTTTGAAATTTTTATATATTTTTAGCTGGTAAATTCAATATTTTTCATCATTATATCATTATATTTGCAAGAAAATTTAATGTAATTGTATTAAATAGATGTAAAATTAAATAATACTATTTTCGATAATATATAATTCCATATATTTTAAAACCATGTGTTAGTTCTCGAGTTATTGCACACAGAAACAAAGCTAACTTACAGGCAAACCGATAGACAAACAATCAAACAGATAGGCCCCAGAATTATTTTTTTCGGTCAAAGTTAAAATCTTTACGTTTTGAAACATTTCAGGTTTATTTAGGCAATACAGTTTCATAAAAAATTTTGGGGTGATACTATACTCCTTCCTCCTCCCCTTCCATCCTCAAGTTCAATTATCTTAACATGAATATTTTTATTATTTTTGTAAAAAAAAATTATTGCCAGCAATTGTAGCAAACTTTTTTAAATTATTCTGTCCGCGCTCAAGTCTAACATCTAATTTGTTTAATGCATACGTAAGTATGTACATCAAATTCCTCTAGTTTTTTTTTACAACAGTCAAGAGAAATAAAGGAAACTGATCTACGATTAGATATTATGCTAAATTAAATTGCCGAAACTGTCTTATACAATTTTTGGTAGGAAGTAATTTAGTCTAATTACAAGGCGCAAGCTTGGAGATAAAAACTACAGTTCTATTATTTTTAAAAAGGTAGTCTCTTAATTTTCAAGTAAAATTAATTACAGTGTGCGATTCGAGCACACTGGATGCCTAAAAATAATATGCTCCAAAAAAAATAAATATACTTGCGAGAAGAAATTGGCTGCAATTATTTATGCCAAATTTAGACGAACGTGTTCTTTTTTTGGAGTTAGCTTAACTGATTTCGTTCACGCATTTGCATTTCCACAACTATATTAGTCAATGATAGGATCTTCATAGCTGTTAAATACAACATAACTGTATTCAACATTAGAACATTTTCTTTAATTTAATTTATACATTAGCTTCATTATATAACTAATATAACTAGCAATTCAAAAACTGAAAAAAATAAAAGGCTGGCCGAACAAATAAAAAGACATATTTCTGTCCTTAATCTTAAGTTGAATTATTTTGTCAATCAACCAATATTTGTTTTACAATTGTGACAGCCACTTGCCAAAAGTTTGACAACAAAATTTCACTTCGAGCTTCGATATAACCTATTTCCACCTCTCTCATTCATAACCAGTTTTAATGACCTTGGAGTGGGTACTGGAACCTTCGGCGTAGAAACAAAAAACTGGACGTTTTCCACGAAATACAGAACTACTACACTTTTCTCGACGCGCGTTTCACCAACTAAGTTGGCATCTTCAGGAGAAGATTAAAACTAAATTCTAGCCTACACACTTGCACTATTTATACCAAATTTGTTGCCACGGGTCACTGAACCGTAACTGTCTTTGTTACTGTGTTTCTAAACTTTCAAAAGCATCCAACTGTCTACTGTTTGTTACATTTCTAATTAATTTTAAATTATTTATGTATATCCTATGGTTGTTGTCAAAAGCGTGTTGGGCAACACAAGATTTTTCTGTTCTGCCATATTTCAAATGAGCCATGTGTTCTTTAAATCTAGTCAATATAGATCTTTTTGTTTGCCCAATATACTTTTGATCACAATCTTTACAACCTGTTTCGTATATTCCTGACTTTTCGTTATTGTCGATTTTGTCTTTGGGGTTACCCAAAAGCGTCTGTAGTTTATTTTAGAATTATAAACCAAATTGATATTAATATTTTTAAAAATTTTTATCTAGTCCGCGGGTGAACTTAGGTTCACATGGTAACGAAGCAAATTTCGAATTGTCAGTATCTCTACGAAAAGTCGTGGAATTGTACAAGGTTCTCTTAAATGTATGCTTCCTTATTAACTTATCTATTAAATGGACTGAGTAACCGTTACTCTTAGCTATATTCTTAATTAATTGTTTCTCATGTTCAAACCTCTCTTTACTGAGGGGGAAATTTAACAAACGGTGAATTAGAAAATTAAAACTTGCCATTTTATGTTGAAAAGGGTGGAGTGAATCGTTGGGAATATATCTAAGAGTCGCGGTTTCTTTCCTATATACATCAAACTCTAACTTATTTTCACTTCATTTCTAATAACTAATACATCCAAAAATGGTAGCTGTTCATTGTGTTCCACTTCATATGTAAATTTTGTAGTAGGGAAACGGTTATTTAATTTAGCAACAAAATTATCTAAACTAATTGCTTTTGTATCAAATACCGCGAAGATGTAGTCCACATACCTGAACCAAACTCTAGGGAAATACTCGAATTTATCTTTTACGTCTGTCTCAAATTTACTCATAAAAAGATTTGCAATGAAAGGTGGCAAGGAGTTGCCCATTGCCGTTCCCTCATGTTGTTGAATATTCACCATTATACTGAAAACAATTTTGATTCATACAAATACTAGTAAGCCGAATGTATTCCTTAATAATTTTATCGTCTAAACCATTTAATTCGAGTAATTCCCCTGAGGTAGTCCAAAGTTTGCGGGATTGGAATACAAGTGTTCAAATTCCTCAGGGAATTACTCGAAACAATGGTTGTCATATGAAGTGACAGTCTTGACAAATAGATAAGGTTATAAATTCGATTAAGAATACAAATACGTCTTTTTCTCGGCTAACTTTGATGACGTGTTTTTTTTTTGGATGGCTCGTTATTTCAGTATCTATGTATACATCTATAATACCTTAATAAATTCATTTTAATACATTCAAGTTTTCTATCCATATATTATGTTCTTAAAAAACCGTGCTATTTTAAAAACTGAAGACGAAATTGTAATTCAGTTTTTTTTTTCGGAAGTAGTATAGGCAGTTTCGTGATTCGGTTTTTTTTAACTTGATCTTTTGATAAAATGTTTTGATCTCTATAAAAAAAATGGTGTCAATATTTTCCTCCACTGTTTATAAAGGACAGGAATATTAAATGCAAAGCAAAAATGACCAACAAGAGGGCAACATTAACACAAGTTATAAAAATACGTATTGTGGCCAACCAGTAATATTTTGTATGTGCAATTAGCTTTTGAATGCTTTAGTGACTAAACTTTGTTTAGAAAATGATTTTTTTACAAAATTACTAAATAATTTACATTTTTTGCACTGTTTTGGTTTTCAATTTAATTTAAATAAAAAATGTGAAATGCTGTTCAAGCTTCATTAATCTACTTAAATTTAATCCTTTATTTTTTTTTACATGTTTGATTATGAGTACACATAACACAAATATCTCTGCATATCGTTTTTGTGGAGGATTATTCGTGTGCGCAAATCTTGTAAAAATTATATTTGTATTTTGTAAAAAAAAATGGCTTCAACTAGCTCTTTTAGGTAAGTACTTTTCTAGTAACTTTTGTTCACAAAATTATGCTATTTCCCAAATATTACCTATTGTTACACATTTGAAAGAAGTTGTTAAAAATCCAAAAAGGTAGAAGCGATATATGTATATATAAAGTAGAACCGATATTTATAACTTGATCAAGCTATGAATTTTGAATGCTTCCAAAGTATATTCATTCTAGATTTAGGTATGATTTGGAAAATTTGCTATTCATCAACATTTTTGTTATCCTTACTTTTGGAGCAGGAATAGAAAGAACATTTTTTTGTGTATATCCATATAATGTTCATTGTGTTTAAAAAGAACCATTATTAAAATAATAACCAAAAAAGATAGTTATTCAATTTACAAATTTCTTTAATAAGGATCAAGGAATGGATTTAAAATAATTATTAATATGCTGTATTAAAAAATATGGGTAAATAATATTTTTATGTTTGTGTAGAATAATAAAATTGTTTTCACTTATAACAAAGACGGTCATTTTTTTACATAAAATCATACATTATTTGTCTCAATGCTGATTGTAGATTTTTTTAAACCATTATTCTCGAATCTCTCACTTCAAAAAAACTATACCTGTATGCATAAAATATAACGTGCTTTTAGATTTATTTGAAAGTTTTTAGGGCATCTATTATTTAAGTAGGTGATTTTTACATGGTAATTTCTTAGTAGAGATATTAATATAACAACGATCCTTTTTAACAGTTAATATCGATGACAGCATTATAAGCATCCGTTAAAATGAAAAAAATAACGAAGAAAACGAAAACCCAACGTAGGTATCCAATACACCTAAGCGCCTTTTATAAGCTCGCGAGGATAACAATCTCCATTATAAATTATTCAGATAACGTTCCGTATACTTATGCTTGTTTAAAAAACCATAAACTTTATTGCTGAATAAAAAGCATCAAATTCAATTTCGAAGGTACACCGGACTTGACGGGCTCGTAAAACGCGTAATGTTTTTATAGTTCTAAAATATCGGCACCGTAAACTGTCACTGATGTCTTCGTTACCCTGAAAAATTATAACCCGACGCCGTCGGTAGAAATGTTAACTAGTGGTACCAAGACGGAATTCACATTTTTCGGGTCGAATAGAGAAAGAACAAAAAAAAGCAGGCCGGACCGGAACCATAAAAATCCCGGCGACAACGGTAGCGCATTAAAATAAATGTAGCAATCTAGTAGGCGGTGGCGTACCAAAGCGGTCCTTAATCGCGGTACCCGGGTACGGGCCGCGAGGCACCTCCGTATCTGGTGGTAGATATCGATTCTTTGGTTTTATGGGCCGATTCCCATGTTTCGGCATACGAATAGATGGGTTCTCGTTACTCTCAAATTCGGCCTCTCCTGTCGAAGCGTCCTCGCCTACAGTCCAACCAACAAATAATGTAATGTCAAATACGAAGTCACACGTGGTATGCTACAGACGCCAAAGTGACATTCGAGGTGTCAAAATATCATATATTTCGACCTCAAAAATTTGTTATGCGATATTTTGGTGACAAATTATTGCTAGTACATACTATATCATTGTTCAATATATCTAACTGTATCTTATAGCCTTTTACCTGGCTTCGTTAGGGGTGTCTGTTTTTCTCAAATAGTCGTACATACTTGAGACTTGATCCTTTTTGTTTTTCAAGGCACTGACGACCTTTGTATCTTTACTGTTCTCTATTATTGTACTAGCTCCAGGCTCCATTTTTCTGTGCTGCATAACACATTCACACAGTTATACGAGGCGTGGCTTTTAAATAACAGAACTGCTGTCATAACACTTTTATTCGGTATGTGCAATGTAACCCTGAGGGTGACTATTGGCAACTACCCCTAGAGCTTACAGAACGTAGCTCCAGCTAGCTCGGGGGAGTCGTGAGTACGTGATTTCCTTGTTTTTATAACAACCGTAACCTGAAAACAGTTTATTGGGCGCCAGCTAATGAAAAGACAACACTACTATTAGGTTAAGATAAAATTGATATATTTAAAAGATTCAGGTACATATATAAACGTTGCAAAAATTGTGTACAACTAGTAACTTCTGAGACAATAATATCTAGCTCTGGTTAACAATATTTCAGAACGGTAGAGGGAGCATCCTCTTCTGGCCAGAGCGTAAGTATGAAAGGAATTTACCCTCGTTATCCTGGGGAGATGAGATAACGGTCTGGTGGTCCGTAGATGATTTAAGCTCGTGCACGGCTTGGTGACTACACGAGTCAGCTGGTCAACAATACCTTCGTCAAACGAGGGGATCCACAGACTCAATCTCTTAGACAGCTTCCACGGGTACACCTTCCTTCTTCCTTCTTCCTTCTTCCTTCTTCCTTCTTCCTTCTTCCTTCTTCCTTCTTCCTTCTTCCTTCTTCCTTCTTCCTTCTTCCTTCTTCCTTCTTCCTTCTTCCTTCTTTAAACAAAATACAGTTAAAACATAAATTAAACAAAAAACCAGAAACTTGTGAATCTATGTGGAGAAAATCTGCCAACGTAGTCAAAATTCAAGCTGTGTAAAAAAAAAAAACAAAAAGAAAATGCAAAAATATTCACTCAAAATATACACTTAATTCCAAGCTGGAACGAGAGATATTTAGCTATAGCTATCAAAAATAATTCCTAGATAAATTCAGGCAAGGTTTTTAATTGTTTTACAACTTTTGACTAAATCAACGGTATATATACCATAAAAAACAATGAACCTTACGTGAACTTGGAATTCGGTGACATCGTGGCTGCCTGCAAATTTTTCCTATCCTTAGAAAACCAAAATGGCTCTTCACAGCGGCGAGTCCGTTATTGAAGTCTATAGCCTCTATCAGTGGTTCAACAGGTGGATATATTAGGGCCTGGCGGTACGTTCCTACAAAGATTGCGCACCCAAAATATCCGTTCTATATAGTAACAAACAGGAAAATTAGGCACACGAACACGAAAAATGTCTGCCGTTCTACAATGCTGACTTAAAAATCTCACGACTGCGCAAAGCATAGAAGCCAAAAGTATGTGTAGAAGGTACATCGTGGAGTATATTAATCTACAGAAGCACATACCAGCTGAAGTGAGACAACGGATTCAAACAGATGCTTACCCTTTTCCTTTTAAAGCATAATACATACCTGATAAAGGCGAGTGTAACGAAATTAATTAAAATTTCGTTACATATGTTACCAATTACAGTAGCAACTTTTTCGCCTTCAACGTACTCCCCCTTGATGATCTCTACACCGCTCCATACGACTTCTCCATTGTTGAAAGCAATCCTGGAATGCCGCTTCTGTCAGCTGATTCAGAACCTCCGTCGCTTTTGGTTTAACCGCTTCCACACTTTCGAATCTTGTCCCCTTCAGTGTCACCGTGTCTAACAAACCTGGATCAGTGTCAATGTTGTTCATAATGTCAGCGCAAATGTTCATTCTTGATTCCTTAGCTCGGGAGTGAGAAGTTTTAGCACCATTTTTGCGCAAACTTTGCGCGTGTTGAACGATTTATGCAAAATCTGACGAACACATAATGCGCTGGTAGCAGCATCAGTTCGGTTATTTAATAGCCACACCTCGTATCTCGGTGGTCCAAAAGTTCCGGAAAGGTTGACAGTTTTAGAATATAAAAATAAAGTCGAAAATAGATAAAATAAGTGTCTGATATTTTGTTGAATTCCTCTAAACACAGCCAAAATTAAGCGGAGGGCAACATTACAATTTAAAATGCGGATCTCTGTTTTTATTGAATATTTGAATTCCGTGTAAAGAAGGTACAATTTTCATTTATGTCACTTTTTTTCAAAAAAAATATCAATCATAAAATTATGGTGGCTTTTATTCCTAAACAATGCAATGTGTTTCAAGTCTCCGATCGTGCGACTATTTTTGAAAAACTTAAGATTGATTTACTGACTACCTTTTTAATTTTTACTACTTGCTTTTTTCACTGACTACTTTATACTTATTGACTGTGTACTTTAAAATGAAATGATCTGCCTTTGTTCTACCTCGAGTCAAACGAATGGCTAATATCATTATCTATTGGTTGGACTATAAATAGAGACTCTGGAAGCCTTTGGAAAAACACCTTGATCTAATAAATTCAGGGCATTAGGTCCTGGTGTCTTTCAAGTAGTAAAAATTGTATTTCTTGTTAGTCTCGTCAGTGAAACCGTGTTTGCTTTAAAATTATCTCATAAATCTGTTAGCGACACCAGTAAATAAGTCGAAGCTACTAGATATAGGCGGTTACAGAGGGATATACAAAGGGAAATATGGTCGTTAGTATTGTGCAATGTGGACATTTTAAATTACTGTATGTACTTATGTACGTTATAGTACAGGATTTCCCTACATGCCAACTACGCGGTAGCATAGGCTGGCATATTTGGGAGGAAAATAGAGCAAATCAGTGACTGGGATAGGGGGTAGTGCTCCTAGAGCTACTGTTAGGTACTTCATATGCGAAGATTTCGCATCATTCTAGTAAGAAAATTTTAATGAGAATAATTACCGTTTCCTGTTATTAGTCGTTATAAATCGCAGATCCGGATTTCGGCCTAATTAGTCACATCAGTGCGATATATCTGAAGCCGAGTGTCGGCTTATTTTTTCTCTAATTGAATATAGCGGTGACATAGACGGACTGTTCCTCTGTATATATTTTTAGAAATATATAGAAATATATACAAATCCTTATAAGACTTAAATATTAACAACATTGGATATTGGCAGATTGATGAAAACAGGTTACATCTGATTTCTATTTTTTTATGGATACTTAGGCACATATTTGACGAAGGATCGTGTTTGAAGAAAGAAGAAGACTTCTTAATTTAGATATTCGACTGAACACTGAATGATCAATACAAAACAAATTATTTTTTCTTTGCCAACGAACAGCAGAGAAATTGTTGTGTTCACCAAGCAAGATGAGAATTTATGTATGTGTGTATAAAACACATAAGTTCTGAGACTAACCACATAAAAAGGAAAAAAAAGAAAGTCTGTTATCTGGTCTAGTTTATATTTATATAAGTTGCTTAGATTAGGTCAAAGTCAGCTGCTCTACAACACCCATATTTTATTTTTTACAGTGATAAATCGATAAAATAACACGTTTTTCAGATGGTGGTAATAATAACATAATATAAAATTGTACGGTAAAATGGGGCTACTTGGGCACCTTTTTTACATTGTTTTGTGAATATTTCCTTTAGTAGTAGGCATATCGTTGTGAAAATATATGCATTGTACCTACCTTTACTGTAGGAAGCCATAGGTGGCTTTAGAACTAAAAAAAGTATTTTTAAAGAAATATACGTTCTATCATAAAAAAAAAAACAAGACCACAGATAATATAAAGATAGGTATATTAATATAAAAATTATATAAAAAATATAAAGGTAATCTTTCTCAAAAAACACGAACGTAAACATTTAGCAAGTTACGGTTGGGAAACCTCATTCTGCAATTGTCCTCAGGGTCTGTCTCAGCAATTAAGGCCCCTTCTTCACGACTAAGGACCGTAGGATGTCCAACTACCTTGATATTCCTTCCAAGAAGCCTTCGACCCAACAATATTCGATGGATATGAATTTTACGGCTGCTTGTTTTTTGCAATACCCGCTTTTATGGCGTATACAGCTTGCATCATATTTTCATCCCTAAAATTCTTGTAATTCCTGGACCCAGAAATTCTTCCGAACCTCCTCGCTATTTTTAATTTTTATGAACTTGAAGCAAAAGAAAACTAAACTACATCCACAACCAAAAAAAAATAGTTTGTATATTCTTAAATAAGAAATAAAAATGGTCTAGTCTAAAAAACTAGTCGCATTCTATGGCACCTATTCTTTGTTCTTCCGTATTGACTACTTAACTCTT
The DNA here is from genome assembly GCA_029963805.1 of Aromia moschata. Lineage (NCBI taxonomy): Eukaryota > Metazoa > Arthropoda > Insecta > Coleoptera > Cerambycidae > Aromia > Aromia moschata. Next base: position 2,335,420 of record JAPWTK010000042.1, read on the forward strand.
GTTTTGTTCTATAAAAAACTATCCACCGCACGAGGTGTAAATTAGGGGGCGTTCAAGTATTATGTAACGCAATTTTTAAAGATTTTTGACCCTTGAGGGTTGTCAACTTGGGATATTTTAATTCCCTAGTTTTTTATTTAAATAAAAAAAAACAATGTTACGTAACACCCCCTCCCGCCCCTGAAACTCATCGTAACGTTTTACAAGACCCCCCCCCCACCCCCAAAATTGCGTTACGTAATACTTAAATGCCCCCTTAAGTACTGAGACTGTTTTTTTTTTAATTTTATTATTCGAATAGAATTATAATTCAGTATTGTCTCCTTCAAAACAACTTGCTTGGGAAGCCAAACAGCGCTGAAGACGGTTCTTTCATTTCTCATACCAGTGCTGGAACTCATATACTGGAATAGCCTTCAGCTGGTCGGTTACTGCCGTTTGAATGTTTTCTATGATCGCAAACTGACGTCCTTTGAGATGATTCTTCAATCACGGGAAGAGAAAAAAAGTCACAAGGAGTCAAGTCAGGCGAATAAGGAGGCTGGGGAGCTATAAGAATGTTTTTCTCTGGCTAAAAACTCGTTTACTGAAGTGGATGTGTGACAAGGCGCATTCTCGTGACGCAACATCCAGTTGTTCTTGATGTTTGGTCTCACACGCATGACCCTGTTTCGAAGTTTTTCAATAACCTCTCTCAAAAGTGTTGATTTACTGTTTGGCCAGGAGGCACAAACTCTTTGTGGGCAATTCCCTAGCTATCAAAAAAGCAAATCAACATGCATTTGATCTTCGACTTGCTCATTCTTGCTGTTTTGTGTCTTGGAGAGCTGAAGTGTGCCATTCCACGCTTTGACGCTTAGTTTTCGGGTCGTACTCAAACACTCAAGTGTCATCCAATAATGACACTTTCCATAAAATGGGGATCATTTTCAATCGATTCCAAAAAGTCAAGACACCTTTCTCTCCTGATATCCTTTTGTTCCTGCGAAACGTTTTTCGGAACCATTTTTGTGCAGATTTTTCTCTTCCGAAATTCGTTAGTCAATTCTAATGAACAGTGGTGTGATTCAAATGTAACTCTTTCCCGACCTTCATGTCATCAACCGACGATCTAAACGTACAAGATCCCTTATTCTATCGACATTTTCATCGGTGAGGGCTTTCCGCTGCGTGGTTCATCTTCAATCAACTTTCTTCCTTTTGAGAATGCAAAAACCGGTTTATGAAAACACACAAAGAACAAACAAATGACGCTAACAAGTTCAAACTTACACTGACGGTGCATTACATGTTAACCGGTTAAACTACCGCCCTTCCAAGTCCTGTCTCCGCAGTGTTGCTAGATCGGGCGCTATGTTGCCAGTCCCATTTACACACCTCGTAACTTTCCACTAACTAACAACAAAGGCTCTCTCGATTCTTTTAATTGATATTGTAGAAGAAAGTTGTCCATTGAAAACAGTGAAGTTATTTAAAATTAATGTTCGTCATTGTTTATTACTCGATATCTTTTATAATAAGATAACTATGGAAGAATATAAAATAAAGGTCTGTTTATTTAACAGTCCATGTCATAAATACATGACAAAATAACGTTTTACCTTGCTTATTATGAAGAATGTGCAATATCGTTTACATGTGGTAGCCAATTAGGCGAATACTGTTAGTAACCATTTGTCCACTGAGTAAAGGTAATATTACGAAAATGAAGTTTTACTTTTACTAATAAACGTTTCGAGTGCTCTTTTGTGCTTGATGATTATCGACGATCGTACGGGCCGCAATAAAAAAAGGTCGAAAAACACAGGCATTATAAAGTTGTTTATGAAGAAAGATAAGCGAGTAAGTTTAGAACCCATCCCAAATACCAGAGATTTTATCATTGCTATTGACATGAATGAACATCTGAAACCGATCTGGCCACAAAGAAATAAACATTATCTAGTTTAAGAATTTTTTTACCAAGGTTTTCAAATATCGCTTTTTCAAACTTTTCACCATTTGTCTTTTTAAGAGACGATTAATTATAAGATTAACTTTCCTCTTCGGATCTTTCAATGAGCTGTGAGAAACTGATGACCTGGCAGCGTATTTTTAACAGCTGTGAAAATTTATTGGGACGCTGATGCCAGAAAGACCTCACGTTGTGTTCACAGAGTCAGGCTCTGATTTTACTAATGTTTATTAAATCATTATGGTCAAATTTATTTCAGCGGAATATTTATATACACATTGAAAAACTCCAGAAAACCAGTTATAATGAGGAAACTGTAAATTTTACCAAATTAAAACCGTTGCATTTACATATCTCGCTTAACAGAGATTAACTCCACTAACGCAAATGGTGAGAAAAGCCGTGAAGCAATATGAATATTCGAAGTTGTTTGGGTGGTCCTTATTCTTACAAATGATTCAGGAGACAGTTATTGCACATTTAAATTGGTCTTTTTTGACAAATTACACAGGTCTACAAAATAAAAAAAAGCTCTGTCTTTTGCAATCAGACCCATAATTTCCTATTTATTTTGATGAACTGAAACCAAATTTGGCAAAAAAAAATGTTTTTCCCCATCAATTTTTCTCTTCAGCCCCATATAACCCCCATAAACTCTTATTGAGGAAATTTTTTGAAAACATTTCTTTAATTATTTTTTATGACCTTTAGATTGTTTTTTTTTTTGGTCGCTGATCACGAATCTGAAGTCAAGAATAAATTTCGACTTAATGACAGCTGTCAACAAGCTGTCAAATTTCATTAAAAAGTAAAAAATTGATATTCTTATTACGATTCTGAAGTCAAAAATGAATTTTGACCTAATGACAGCGTCAACAAGCTGTCAAGATTTCTAAAAAAAGATAAAGAGATGATGTTTAGTACATGTTTATATACAGGGTGGACCATTTTAACCTTTAATAGGAAATAACTAGGCCGATAAGCGAAAAAATAAAAGTTTTATACAAAAGTTGTTGGGCAAAGAGGGGGACGAACGACCATAACCTTAAATTTTACCTCGACGTTGACCTTGAGGGTTATTTGAAGGTCAAAACAACTTTTTCAAATGGAAACAACTATTTTTTCCGGATTTGAAAATACCGGGAAATTTTACGTCCAAAATGGTACTTGTCAACAAGGTCATAACAAGGTCTAATGAACGTCAAATTTTCGAAAATTGTTAAATAACGAGGGCTAGCTCGAAATAGAGATTGGAAACAGTACAATTTTTCGGTTTTTAAGGTTATTTCAAGGTCAAAGTGATTTATCAAGCGTGAAACCCTACTTTTGATCTCTGATTTGAAATGTTTAACGTCAAGGACATTGGTATCAGGAAGTGACCTTATTCGACCCTAACAACTTTAATCGGAAACATTTTACTGTTTCCAATCTCTATCCCGAGCTAGCCCCTCGTTATTGATCGTTATTGAAAATTTGACCTTCATTCCACCTTGCCATGACCTTGTTGAGAAGTACCATAAAATATCCCGGTCTTTTCAAATCCGGGGTCAAAAATAGTTGTTTCCATTTGAAAAAGTTATTTTGACCTTCAAATTACCCTCAAGGTCAACGTCGAGGTCAAATTGAAGGTTACGGTCGTACGTCCCCCTCCTTGCCCAACAACTTTTGTATACAACTTTTTTTATTTTTTCGCTTACCGGTCGAGTTATTTCCTATTAAAAGTTAAAATGGTCCACCCTGTATATAAACATGTACTAAACATCATCTCTTTATCTTTTTTAGAAATTTTGACAGCTTGCTGCCGCTGTCATTAGGTCAACATTCAATTTTGACTTCAGAATCATAATCAGCAACCCAAAAAAAATTAATAATATGCATTTAATATAAACTTTTTACTTTTTAGTGAAATTTGACAGCTTGTTGACAGCTGTCATTAAGTCTAAATTTATTCTTGAATTCAGATTAGTGATCACCGACCAAAAAACCAGTGTAAAGGTCATAAAAAATAATTAAAGAAATTTTTACAAAAAAATTTCCTCTAAGGTTATATGGGGGTGGAGAGAAAAAATGATGAGGTAGAAAAATTTTATTTTGCCAAATTTGGTTTCAGTGCATCAAAATACATAGGAAATGATGGGTCTGACTGCAAAGACCGAACTTTTTTTATTTTGCAGAACTGTATTATCTCTCTAATTCTAAAGCAGCCTGATTTATGTTCGAACAAGGGTGCATTTTGTTTCTATTTAAACACATATTATGTAGATGTAATATACCTGTAAATATTTTTCTGGAGACTAAAGTATATTTGTAAACGAATTATTTTTGTAATGTCCAAAGATCGTTGGAAACATCTAGCAAGAGATCTAATATCTAGATATTGTAGAGAAATTCAGGATGTAATCCCAACATAAGCAAAAAAGTTAATATTGTAGCACAAATTTTGGCAAAATTTGAGCAACCCTCAAAAAAGTGGGTGTGTGATGACTTCGTTGCTGACTGTAGGCCTTAAGATGTTCATGGTTCATATCCATGAAGGTCATAAGGTCACAAATGTAACATATAGATCACGAAGGCCATACAGGCGATAATGGTTCAAAGCTCATGCAGATCATAAAAGCCACATTAGCCATAATGGTCAGTAAGATCATAAAGACCACAAAGGTCGTAAATGTCGTAAAAGCGATATAGATTACCTATATCCAAATATCGCATTCTTAAAAATATACTGATGTTTTTAGATTTAGTCTAATTCATTAGTTATTGAAAATTCCTTATAGACTAATGATTTCAATTAATTGTGGATAATTCCTTAGACAGCGCTTTTTTTACAGCTGTAATGACAGACTGAAAAGTTTTCTGATAAAAATAGAACGCTTTAGTGTATTTTGCTCCTTCTACAGAACTCTAGATTTGAAAAAAAAAATTTCTCCTAATGTAAAAAAAAAATAATTGACTCCCAAATTTCGAGTTATTTACAACAGTGAAAACCCAAAACGCGATTCTGTGTTCGATCAAGCCATGAAGTGTACCCTATCTTCATAGACACCTTGTTTATTTGCATTTTTTTTTTCTTTATTTCATTACGTTTTGGTATTATATTTCATTATCTTCAGGGTTCGAAATGTATGTTTATCACGTACTTTGTTTTTGGCTGTAACATGTAAAAGACTTTTATATAGAATTTTCTCTCCACTTTTCTCCTTTTAAAAAATTACATTACTTTAGTGACGTGTCCTGTGTATTCCATAATATAAATTATTTAAATTTTGAATGAAAGTGAAAAGGGACGTACCCTTTTCTAATTTTCTAAACTTTACGACAAAAATTAGTCTAACGTAAAATATACATTTCGAAAGAAGAATGTTTATTCAAATAGAGGCCAAAACATATACCAGTGAGTGGGTGGGGTAGAGAGAATCGCGATCAACGAAGACCATATACCAAAGATACAAATCAAGACGATGCTCATTTCTTTCTTCGATATCTGTGAGTGACATCAATCGAGAATTTATGGGGCGACCAGTCAATGGTGCGTTCTATCTCAAAGTTTTAAAGCTCCTAATAGAGATAAATTGGCTTGAATTTGTCCAGAAGTGAAATGCTTCATCGCATTCATCGTTGATTATTCCTGAGTGTTGGCCAAGAAAGGGATTCCTGGGCTCCCCCAGTCACTGTACTGCCTACTGTAATTTATATGGGGGAAGCAGTCAATGGTGCGTTCTGTCTCAAAGTTTTAAAGCGCTTAAGAAAGAGGAGTTGGCTTGAGTTTGTCCAGATTTTTCTTAGAACGAGTAGTGGCTGCATCACGGCATTCATAGTTGATTATTCGTGAGTGTTGGTTAAGAAAGGAATTCCTGGCTCCCCCAGTCAGTGTACTGCCCTTACCTCGCCCCCTTCGAATTTTTTTTCTGCCTTAAAATGAAAGGGCGGATCACGGGGACCCATTTTGAAGATGTTAAAGACATCCTAACGACCGCGACACGCGTTTTTAATAAGTGATAACTTCGAAGGAGTTCCAAGGCTGTTTTTCGAGTTAGGTGTGTTATTGGAAGTGGTGCATCAAGGGGAACCTATTGAGAAAGCTTGTAACATTAATTTCATTGTATGCTTCAATTTATGTTTGTCAACATAAAAAATCTCGTTATATAACTGCCGAACCTCATATATTTCTTTCTTCATATATTTCTTTCAGTTTTTTCTATGTACCTTCTACAGCCGCAAATAACGACGTCTGTTGATTGTCGCTTCTCGTAAGGCTACATTAAATTTTCCGCATTATATTCAAATTACGGCGATCGTCTGAGGAAGGCGTCACCGGTTACCGGGCCGCTAGAAGGGGAGGAACTCATCCGTGGAGTTTATTAATAAATATGTTTATTCATGGCGTTAGTGACAGGTGTATGAGGAGATTGCGCTTATTCGGATTCATTTGCATGCACCGGGACGGTTACTTAGTTATGCATCCAGCACATCGAAATGGTGTGTTAGTACATGATCTCGAGCATCGAAGCTCATTGACTTGTCCGCTGTTTATCACAATGATTTCCAGACGGCTGACCAAGCTAAAGGATTGAGGGAAGCGTGTGGTCGGCGCGCAGCGAGAAAACGATGTGTCGAAAAAGGTCGATTTTTTGCCGATCAAAAGAGGTTCGGAGTCCAAAGTAGTGATAGGTTTTTTTTTCGGACATCTTACTTAAGTCGATAACGTTGAGTACTTTATATTATTATTTGTCAAAAAAGTCTTCATCGAAAACAAACACGATATACAGCAGTCATGCTAAACTTATTGTTATAAATTATTTAAAAACGCTTCATTATTTATAAAATGAATTATTTCAAAAAAGAGTGCTAAAAATTATACTTCGTAAAATTGGTAACCCTGCTGATATTTATTTAAGCTATAGTAATGGATATAAATTATTACATATGTATATTATTTTTCTTATCCGGTTCACAGGTATTGTATTATATATGATAAAAAAAAACGTGCCAATCCTGGTATTGTATCACCATCTATGATCAAATAGAATTACTTTCTTAATTTTTTAGGGATTTGCAGCAAACTTGGTACATATTAGTTTTTAAGGACACTGAATCCATATTAAATATGGCGTCTTTAACCTCCTAGTGCGGACCAAATTTTTTTTTATTTTTTTGAATCTGGACCGGAAATTGTTTTAATAAAGGTTTTTTGAGATTGCTGATCGTTTTTGGAGTCTTTGAATCTGCAATAAGATTTTTAAATTTTGAAATGACCGATCCAAAATGGGGGTCTAAAATTAAAATATTTTCGGAATTTTAGAAAAACTGCATGTAAGGATTTTTTAGATCATTCTAGTTGCGGTTGGTGATATTTCAGTTAGCCATATCTTGAAAACGACGCATGGGACCCACTTCACTTTTTTAGGTGAGAACTATACACCTCTTACAGAAAGGTTTTATAGTGAATAAACTGTCATCATTTTGGGAAACAAAATGTTCCTATAAAATTAAAATTAAAATGGCCATAACTTTTTTGAAAAAAAAAATTGTAACAAATCGAAAAACATCTCCTTATATTTGTTTCGAGATTATGAAAAAAAAATATACTGAAAATATTCCATAGAGCGTTACGAAGATCCTAGGATGTTCTACAGTTTTTTTGAAAAATTTTTCGCAAACTTTGCTGACGGTTTTTTCACTACAAATCCTTTGTGTAAGAGGTGTATAGTCATCACCTAAAACTCAAGTGGGTCCCATGCGTCGTTTTCAAGATATGGCTAACTGAAATATCACCAACCGCCACTGGATCAGTTACTACGAATCTGAGTTAAAATTATGAATAATTACACAGGTTTATAAAAAAAGTTATGGATCTGGGGTCAGACCATACGTTTCATATGTGTTTTCCGACGCTGAATTCGAATCTACTTTTAGTTTTGCTCTATCACGTCAGAATTTTGAGATATCGTAACCTAAAAGTAAAGAAAACGCGGTTTTTTGGCATATTTGAAGTTATGTAGCTTCGAGATTTTTTTCTCAAAAAATCATGTATGGTAAAGTATAAATCTTATACTTTAACTATAAATATATATAAATAATAATTCCGTCGAGTTTGCTAAATATCTTTTTTTTGCCGAGATATTGCAATTTAAATAATGACCATAAGGTTTCCGTACTAATTTAAATGTATTAGTAAAGATATGATATTAACAGAGTGTTTTCAAAATTTTTTGCTCAAAAAAAGATATTTGAGCAAACTCGACTAGATTTTAAAGAGGAAGATTTGTATTTTAAGATCCCTCACATGGTTTTTTGAGAAAAAAAATCGCAAAGCTACATAATCTCAAATATGTCAAAAAAAACGTGTTTTTACACTTTTAGGTTAAGATTTCTCAAAATCCTGACGTGATAGAGCAAAACTAAAATAGATTCGAATTCAGCGTCGAAAAATATATATGAAACGTATGGTCTGACCCCAGATCGAGACAACTTTTTTTTGTAAACCTGTGAAAACCTTAGGTGATAATTGCAATTATTAATGGACCACATGTATACAAGTTTTGAGTGATTTTTAGTATAATTCTATTTCAGATATTCCTAGTACCGTCTAATTTATTTTATACACATTATTTAACTTATTTTGCAAACTCAATAAATCAGGTTAATATCGTGTAAGTACACAAAAAAAGTTAACAGATAGACAGAAAGACTCAAACTGCAGAACATTTTAGAACTACTTAGCATTTTTTTTTATGTTTTGTCATCGATCCTGTGCTTTGACTTTACTATACGAAAATGTAAATAAAAGTAAATAAAATTGGATATACCGCCAGACACAACTAAGCTGCCTGGCCACTCGAACTTACACATAGAGACTTTAAGGCAAAATTTAAAGTTCAATATTTTTAACAGGAATGCAAATTTTTGAACGCAGCTTGCAAATTTTAAGAGCTAGTTTTTTTCGGGTTAAGCTGCATGACGTATACTTATGTAGGACCATAGGTTTATTATATACGGGGTGATCAATGAAGTCATGCAAAAAACCAAACGGTTTGTATGAGTGAAATTTCCGCAAAAAAAATTTTTTGGTCGTTGCAATACGGTTCGTTACTAAGGTAACATCAATATCTCTAGACGTTTTTGTCAGTTTTTGGATTAAGGCCCTTAGGCTTTGTACACACTACTCAACATAAAATTTGAGTAGCAAAATTTTTATAATGCTATACTTGATATTGGATTGACGGTTCTTGATGATTTTTTGCGGATTTGGAATCTTTATTTCACGAAGATTTTCTCTGGTCTAAGCATTTTATTTGAGGGTTGAAATTTACACATTATACCGGGTCGATAATAAACAAAAACGTAGGGTACGACGCGCTCTAAGGTTTGGCATTATTTAAGTTTTTGTAAAAATAAATTCTCACCTCAAGTTGTTTTTATTTAACTTTCTTCTTACTTTTCTGTCCGAAACTCACACCCCAGTTTGTTGTCTCAAAGAATCATTCCGTTTTACAGAGTTCTTTGTCCACCCCCATGCCCATAATTATGATTGGGTGTAATTTCTACGCGACGCGTCAATTTCAAAGCAGGCATTGGAAAAACAAATTTGTTGCTACGGAATTAAAAACTGTTAACATTATTCTAGAAATAATCTGACACATTTCAATGTTATAATTTTGTAAATTTTAATTCATATGAGGCGTTTAACCACGGCAGAAAGGGAAAATTGCATTCGACTTCTTAACGAAGGAATGTCAAAGGAGCAAATTGCGCACATTTACAATGTCAGCCGAAAGACAATTTATAATTTGAAGCGCCGCGTCGAAACTACTGGTGATCATAATTATGGGCATAGGGGTGGACATACAAAAAAATAAATAAACCAAGAAACGAAGGAATTTTAATGAGAGAAACTATTCAGAATAGAACAAAGAACTCTAGAAAACTGACTGACTCTTTAAGACAACAAACTGGAGTGAGAGTTTCGGACAGAACAATGAGAAAAAAGTTAAATAAAAACAACTTGAGGTGAGAATTTATTTTTACAAAAAACTTAAATAATGCCAAACCTTAGAGCCCGTCGTACCCTACGTTTTTGTTTATTATCGACCCGGTATAATGTGTAAATTTCAACCCTCAAATAAAAATGCTTAGACTAGAAAAAATCTACGTGAAATAAAGATTCCAAATCCGCAAAAAATCGTCAAGAACCGTCAATCCAATGTCAAGTTATAGCATTTTAAAAATTTTGCTACCCAAATTTTATTTTGAGTAGTGTGTACAAAGCCTAAGGGCCTTTAATCCAAAAACTGACAAAAACGTCTAGAGATATTGATGTTACCTTAGTAACGAACCGTATTGCAACGACCAAAAAAAATGTTTTTGCGGAAATTTCACTCATACAAACTTTTTGATTTTTTGCATGACTTCATTGATCACCCCGTATATAATTTACCTATGGTCCTACGATAAATATACGTCATTCAGCTTAATCCGAAAAAAACTAGCTCTTAAAATTTGCAAGCCGCGTTCAAAAATTTGCATTCCTGTTAAAAATATTGAATTTTGCCTAAAAGTCTCTATGTGTAAGTTCGAGTGGCCAGCACTTTATATTACTGTTAAAATTATACCTACATAATTATCTAAAAAAATATACTAACTCCGTTACTATAACTGAACTCACATTAGAGAGAATAAAGAATAATTGAATGACTTAATTTACACTGTAGGCTAATGTTTTATTGGTGTGTGGCCAATTTATTTCGTCTAAATAAGTTGCAGGAACCTAAATCAGAAAGTGGAGAACAATAATTATATTATTAACTCTTTTTTTTAATCTAACTGTATTTCAAATTTAGGCATACGGGTCTACGTTAGAATGCATATTATATATAAAAAAATATGTTAAAGAAACGCATTAATATCAAATCGTTTCAGGAAGAAAAACATTAAGTTTTCATTAATTTTATTTCGAAGACCACTATAGTTTAAGTATTTCAATATTAAGACTTTAATAAACAGGTTATTTAATTAGAGGTTCGGGTTTTCATTTTTTTTTTGAACATCTGTATCATGAAAGAGGCGATCTCTAGTAATTTGGTTCTTTGGAAGGTAAATTACAAATAAAGAGCTCCTTTATCTGAGATATTTATTATTATTATTAACTTTAGCTTTAATTTTTCATTCTATATCACGAGTTCAATAGTACGCAATGAACGCCGTCAAAATTATGTAGAAATTACTAGAATTCAGTGAATGATTAGAATTCAATTAATAGTTTTTGAATGAATTCATCTCATATGTCACTACCAAACATGATCCAGTGTTCTTCTTTCCTATGACCTTATACGAAAATTTCAGTTTTTGAAATTCTTGTTGGACTTAACACTATTTGTGTATGCTTAATACCTTTTGAAACTCTTGTAAACTTAACATATTATTGACAATTGTTATGTATAAATATGGATGGTAACTATCTTATTTAGTGCCGTCCTTTTTTTAAAACAACCACTTCTACTTCATCCTCAAAAATTTCTGAAAATCGGCATGGTTTTATGTCAAAAATATCACCAATTACAAAAGTTTGTTTCACTCGATACACATCTGATGTCCGCAATGATTAAGAACAAATAGATGTAGTGTAAAATAGTGTAGATGTGGTATAAAGTAGTGTGAATTTAAGGCCTTTGACATAATAAATCACTCAATTATTTTAGAAAATCTTGGAATATTTTATTTGAATTATCGCTTACCTGTCATATCCAACAAAATATGCAACTTTCAATTGTTACAAATGCATAACTGACACTAGATATGTTCCTCAGAGTTCAATCTTGGGTTCACTATTATTCTTTTACTTATAAATGATTTTGATGTCATAGAATTTCAGTCATTTTTCTATGCTGATGAACTCAAAACATATTCCTCTATTAACACTCTAAAGATCTACACTTATTTACAACAGGATCTAAATGAATTTGATCTTTAACCAAACTTGTTTAAAATTGTTGTAAATATTGATATGTTGTTACGTTCACTAAAATAACTAATCTGGTAGTTTACGATTAGCATTGGCCCGGAAACTTTAAACAAAAAGCGATTCTAGCAAGGATTTAGTAGTTCTCGAATCACTAAACTAGCGTTATTATAGTTCAGATGATAACCACGAATCTGCTGAAGAGGGTGCAAAATTCAGCCAATCATTTTAGTAGATTTTGACATCTTGAATTCTCACAATTTAGATTTTCACGAGTTGAGAGAATGGGGTGACATTTACTTTACGTACTATAGATTTTGGGAGTGACCTACTCGACGAGCTAGGTCAAATGGCACTGGTCTTGAAAACTGGTCTAATAGGCCAGTCATTGTGGATTTTTACCTGGAAATAACTCGGGAAGTTTTGAAACTTTGCAGGTTCGTAGGTTTCGGGGTCCATATATAAAATTCATAAAATGCAAAATTCGAGACTTACCGCCGGAGCCGCCATCTAGCCAAGATGGCCGCCAAAAACGGTTTTTCGCAATTCTTTCCAAAACTATGCGTTTTTCGAAAAAATATATAGAGAATAAAATTAAAGCGGAAATTTCATACAAAAAATGTCCTTAGCATATTTTCGCTAAAATTAACCGTTTAGGCAGAAAAGTCGTCGTAGAGTTTAACATTTTGCGTAAGTGTTATATAGAGGCGATTTTCCGAAATCAAATGTGTAGTAGGGTTCTACAAAACTACTTTTTCAAGGATTTTTACAATTTTGTCATGAAACAATGGCGTATCTTTTTATCCAATTAATTAATTAATCAATTAATTTATTAATTAAGTCATGTTAGTAATCTATGATCAATTAATTTTAACTATTAAAAATGTTTGAAATGAATGAAATGAATGAAAGTAAACTTGTTTCCACACCACCCATGGGGTAAGTGGTTTCCCCTGTAGGCCTAATCTACTTAGTAAATAAAATTACGTTTTCTATCTGCAAAGGCCCGACGGACCTGGTTCGTTAATATCAATGCTTTCAACGGTGAATATGTTCGTCTCTATTTCGGGATCGAATATCGGTTTCTTTTAATTCGTCGAATTCTCCTTCTTCAGTTGACAAACAAATATCGAGCGGCAAGTCCAAGTCATCTTCATCAGATTCGTCCAGCGTCAGTGGAGTGACATTTTCGCAGGTCTTTCCGTTGCAGACACCGCAAATCATGGAGCATTTTAATCCTGCTTTTCTGCATCCGCAGGCTCTACCACAATTGGTCTTGCACTTATATGACAAAAATACAAGTAGTGCTTTGGGAGCAGGACCCTTCAAAGTGGTTACTGGTTTGATACCAGTTTGGGTTTTCTTCCAACCCCATTCTTCAGCTCCTTTTGAACAGCCATACCATTGTCTGGAGGGGGGGTTTTTTGATATTCAAGTATGCGCAACCGGCAATTGCACACAGGCTAGGAATGTGCCGGTTAGTCAGGGAGCTGAAAATATAACGACAGTTCAATTGAATAGCGTTTTATCATAAAACAAAAAATCGCTTATTAGATAGGTACAAGCAGTTTAGGGGAAGGTAACGGGATATGTGGTCATTTAATCAGCTCTTGAGCCTAAACCGTTAACTTTAGCGAAAATATGATAAGCATAATTTTTGTATGAAATTTCCTCCTCTTTAATTTTGCTTTTTACATATTTTTTTTCTAAAAACGCATAGCTTTGGAGAGAATTGCAAAAAAAGCGTTTTTGGCAGCAGTTTTGGCAAGATGTGCATTTTGTGAATATTAGTTCTACATACCCACACCTACAAACCTGCCAAATTCTAAAACTTCCCGAGTTATTTCCAGGTAAGCCCATCTTGTGATCCCCAATGACTGGCCTATAAGTCGAAACCACCGGCATAGTACGGGAATTTTTTTATTTTTTGATAATTTAGTTTTGGGGTATGTTAAAGCATATTCTAGGTATGTTATTTTATCCAAAAGAGATTACGGCACAATACTGTTTGTACGTCAAATTTGAAATTTAAAACAAAAAAATACGACAAATCGAGTTTCTAATAAAAATATGGGAAAAAGTTATTAAGGGGTATCACCACTCTAGCGGTCGAAAAAAAGGCCCCAATTTTGATAATTTATTGTGGGAGAATCAGAAGTGAAATATGATTTATTTTTGAAGGGTTAATTAAACATGTATTGAACTATAAAAAAAATATATTGCTATTTTCACACAAAATAGCGGCGATACGAACACCTTTATCAAAAAGCCCTCCACGGGCGGACAAATTTCTCGAAAAGTTTTAGACCTGAAATAAAAAAAACAAAAATTTTCTTAATATACATATTAACCGTTCACGACCTGAAATGCCATAAATTTCATGTATTTTTCAATCGCTGTGTTCAGTAAATTTTTTTTTTCTACTGAAAAAAAAACAACTTTAGATAAAATTTGGCGTGAATCGGATGAATTTCGATAATTTAGTCCGCCATATTTAATCCGCCATCTGGATTTTATAAATCTGACTCCAGATTCATGATCAGCGACCCCGAAAACCCCGACATATCAAATTTGGTGCAAATGGGTTGATTTTTTCGAAAAAAACATTTTTTATCTGGTTTTAGCCGCCATCTTGAATCCGCCATATTGAATTTCATCTGACTATCTATCCTAATTACGTTTTAATCCACCATATTTAAAAAATGGCGCCAGATAGCATTAATCTGAGGCCAAATTCGGAAAGAGCATGAAAAATTACTATGGGATATGTGGTTTGAGCCATATTGAAAAATTGTTTTCTACTGAACACAGCGATTAAAAAATACATGAAATTTATGGCATTTCAGGCCTTGAAAGGTTAAGAGAATATAATTGATAAGCTACTGTTAAAATTTCAAAACGGTCGATGGAACGGTCTTTGAGCAATGTGTCCGCCCGGTTCCGAAAAAATAATTTTGAGATAATGTAATTGTTTAAAGCTGTTTTTTTTTTCAGTTTTTCGATTTTTGCATACAAACAATTTTGAAAATTCAATTTTCTACCAACATTTTAGATATTAATTTAACGCAAAAGTTTAACGGAAAATCAACCAATAAATAACAACTTTAGATTAATCTCACAAAAGCAAATTATCGAGTAGACCGCGGATGGGGAAAAATTGAAAATCGAAACGTTTTAATCTCTTTTTGAAAATTGGCTCACATACGTAAAATCGAGTCAAACATTTTCTCTTAATAACTGTTTCCGTTATTTTTATCGAAAACTCGATTTTTCGAAACTCTGTTTCAAATTTCAAATTTGACATAGAAGCAATATGGCGCCATAACCTTATTTGGAAAAATAATATACCTACTTAAAACATGCTCTAACACATCCCAAAATTAGGTTATCAAAAAAATCTAATAATAATTTGCTCTATTTGATGCCAACTTTAGTGGATGTACGAGTATACACACTGTATATAACACTGTATATACGAGGTCTACACCACTCAAGACCAATCTCAAGTCTCAATCGACTCAGTACCCACAGTACACTCATTAATTACAATACTTTCAAGTACTGTAATTATTTAAACATTACGAATCTGGAAAAATCCTTTCGTCCACTTAATTTACATAGTAAGTACTTAACTTAACGTAAACTTTTTAAAAGATGCATTTTGTTACGTTCCATACTAGAATTCTCACTTAAGAAAATATATTATTTCTTAAAATTTATTATTATTATTTCTTTTTCTTGAACGACTTGATATATGTATGTACATGTTCTATATTTGGTTCCAATGTACTATAATAAGCCCAGTCGTGGAACTAGTATAGGTCACCTCTTCCTCGGGTCCATTGACGATGGTTCCTTTTATCAGGTCGTTCCCACGATCGACGGTGTGCTGGAGCGGTAGACACAGACAGACAGTAGTCGGTGGAACTCTCGGAGCGTACATCCATATCCATCACTTACAGATAGCTCTACATTCAACAGCGCATTCCACTTTATAATGCGTTTCACACTTATAAATACCGGCTATTTATTAGTAAAGAAGCGGGGACACTCGGGGAAAAATCGTCGTCGATAAACTACGCACGTACCTACAATTTATTACGCCCAAAGAATCGAGAATACTCGGAATAGTACACGATTCTTAAGAAAGATTTTCACTGTGCAACTTGTCGACGTAATTTCGAAAAGTTTCATCAACTTTTATTTCGTGCAATAACTATATAAGTAAATATAAGTAATATATGAGGTTTCCAAGGTTTTCGTGGAATAAACTGCAGCTTCTTAAAGTATAATTATATTTTAATAATTGTTGCAGGTGCTTCACGCTTAAGAACCAAAGTTGTAATAGGATAATCGAGAACACACATTGGCGTATGGAAAATGGTACAGTGAATAAAATAAATTATTAATCATATAAATATATTACAGTTTATGTTCGATTTAAAAAAATCAGACATTGATTCCACAGGCCCACAAAAAAACATTTTTTTTTGACTGGATAAGAACATAGTTTTTCTCTGTATTTTTTGGCGCTGAATCCAAATCCGGTGTCCGCTTAACCATAGCACGTCAGGATCAAGGTCATTTCAAGGTCAAATCGCGAAATAAAAGCTTAAAAGAGAATAAACCCATATATCTTTATGTTTCTGGGGCCGCTGAATTCAAATCCGGTGTCTGTTTAGTGGCAGTGGTCACCATCTCCATCATCTTCTGGGGTAGCAGGCATTCTATATGCACGCACATACACACAATCACGCACACATGCACTCACATACGCACACAAGTACACACTCACGCATACACGCTTTTATACACACGCGTACATCAGCGCACACACGCAAAAGTGTGTGTCTGGTTGAAGGAGTCTAAACACGTTTATTCAATGATTCACTCACTGATTTTCAGTAAGATGATTTCTATGTAGTTAGACGATATTCAGTAAGGTGGCTACGAGAATTGGTATCAACTCATCTAATGTACAGGATACCTTATGTACAGGGCTTAGATATCTTTTCCCTTAACAAATAATAGCAATACATTCACGAAACCGAAAATCATTAACCACATTCCCCTAATACAGCCTAAGGTACATGATGAAAATGAGACCATTTACGGTCTTCTATCATGGGTTTCAGATTTGGATTCAGCAACTTTAAAAACATAAAGACACAAACTTTTGCCTCATTAATACGTTTTTTAGTGATTTAACCTTGGAGTGCCTTTCGAAGTCACGTGATATGGTAAGAATAACATCAGATTCTAATACAGCGATCCCAGAAACATAAAGATATATGGGTTTATTCTTTTTTTTAAGCCTTTATTTCGCGATTTGACCTTGAAATGACCTTGATCCTGACGTTCTGCGGTTAAACTGGACATTGGATTTGGATTCAGCGTCAAAAAATACAAGGAAAAACTATGTTCTTATGCAGTCAATAAAATTTTTTTTTGTGGGTCTGTGATTCTCAATAAGAATTTTCACAACTTATTGCCGCAATTTTGAACAGTTGCCTCAAATTTTATTTTGTGTAAAAAAGTTGTTGATCGATTTAAAAATTCAGACACTTATTACTTTGTTATTACTACTTATTAGTTTTTTAAAAAAGATTTCCACCATGCAACTTGTTGCCGCAATTTCGAAAAGTTGCAGCAATTTTTATTTCGTGAAATAAAAGTTATTGTTCTAAGTATACCCTGTGATTGTCATCAAAAAAAAAAAACAGACATCTATCATTGATTCTTAAGAAGAATCGATGAATAATATAATTTATCGGTAGAAATGTTTTAAGCAGTGGAAAGAACATATCTAGAAGTATGTGAACTCAGTGGTGTTCTACTTTGAAGATGACCACCAGTAATTGTACATATCAGATAAATAAAACATTTTCAGTATAAGTCCCATTAGTTTTGTTTTAGACCTCATAGACACCTGATAAACATGTAGATACTCTTGTTTGATTTATAAATCCACCAACTGACCGACTAAAGATGAAGATTACAGAAGCATCGTATAAAAAATGATAAACAACTACCAAAACCTAGATTGTTTAATGAATTTTAAGATGCACTTTCTCGACTTTAATCTTGATACATTTCCAGAAAATCTTAGAGATTTCAGTGAGGAACATGGGGACAGATTTCACCAGGGTATAACAGAAGATGGAACGTTAGTATGATGACAGACTACTTGCTATGAAAGCATGATGTAGCAGCATGAATGTAGATGAAAGAGAATAAGCCAAAAGGAGAGAAACGAAATCCATTACGTAGGTCATTTTTCGAACATAAACGCGCTTGAGTAAAAGAACCGAGACAGTAAACTGGTATAAACCCTGCATAATAAAATATAAATTCCACCATATATTTTCTGTTGTAATAGGAACATCTTCCCGTTACAACAGGAAATATGTGGTTCAGACTGGTTCTCCTCGTTCTGAGGCACTACAAGAACTCTTATTATTTTTGGCCTTCTGTTAGTGTTTAAAAAACTCTTCCAAAGAAACCGTTTCGGCAGCATCAGTAGTGACCCAATACGTCACTGTTAAAGTGAAAAAAAATGGCTCTTTACCGACTTGAGCTATTATTCGTTTTAAGCTCCAAATAACTGCTATAACCCCTGACTTTGAATATTATGTTAGTTATTAGGTTGTCATTAAAGTTCTTGAGGTTTTTAACCTTTAAATTCAGATACACATATATCAGCTCAAACGAAACTTTATATTTTTCCAAGCGAAATAAGAATCATTCGAATAAATACACTTTTGCCAAGGAGAAACAATTCTGGAGTTCTAGAGGCGACAAAAGCGTTGAGGACGTTTTTGCATAGACTTGGTTTTTGAAGCATTTCTTCTGGAGGAACTTGTTCAGATGTTTGAAAGTGGTAGTCAGTAGGCGAAAGGTCCGGGTGAGTATGGCGGATAACACAGAGTTTCATAGCCCAGTTCGTTCAACTTCTGCAGGGTCTGTTGTGCGACGTGAGGCCAATCTTTGTCATGGAGGAGAATTGGTCCTTTTCTATTGACTAAAGCCAGCTGTTTTTGTCGAAGTTTCTAGTATTTCGTCGATTTGCTGACAGTACTTCTCTGCAGTAATCATTTTGCCCGGGTTCAGGAAACTGTGATGGATTAAACCAGTCGCTGGTCGACCACTACACTCGTCATCGTCAAGACTCTGGAATCGTGGCGGAATGTCTTGAACCACCATTGCACTATACGTTCGTTAGTGGTTCTTTCTCTAAACGCATCATTAATATTCTCGAACTGTTTCCGCCGCTTTCGGGCCCAATATAAATAGGAACAAAAAAAATTGTGCGAATTTGCTTCCTGTCATATTTTGTAGGCAACAATCTAAAAAAATAATCCACGTAATTTTAAAACAAAACTAATAACAGTTCGATGGATCGAAAAATGCGCTTTGGAATGATATATAAAGTCCAAGCATAAATTAATTTTAAATTAAATTAAACATACATTTATTTGAAAATATAGCAGTTAAAACCAAAATAACTAAAAACCGCAAGAACTTTCTTGACAACCTAATAGTAGTTGGTACGTTCATTTGGTCTATTTATAGGCCAGTGGAATTAGAAAAAAAGTTCTAGATTTGGATCTAATTAACGACAGATTTTAACATGGTTAGTCTGTTCATTTAGAGTTCGTAAACATCGTCCTGAAATTGATCCCAATTTGGAGGTCAGAAACGATGTCAAATTGACGTTGTAATTTGCAAAAATCGTTAAAAACGGACATATAATTGATTTGCTCTGGACTATTACACATTAGAGGTATCGAATTTTTTCTAATGTGTAGGTAATGAAAAAATCCGGTATACTTGCTACTTGTCGAGTTCGATTTGGTCAATTATTTATTTAAATATTTAAAAAACACCGCTGAAATTTCCAAAATTGTAATTTATTTTTCATTTTGCGAAAAAGCTTCTGCATGCTTGAAACTTTTGGAAAAGTGTCTTTTATGATCCTCAATACACCAAAAAAATATTAATTCGTTAACGAAAAATTCCATTTGTTTATAAAAAACACCTTAAATGTTTAATGCTATTTGACCCTATTGCCGTCGACAAAAAAGGTTCATCCAGATCTAATTTTTTTCGTAAAGACCTATATTTTATGATACTGCAATGGGAATATTAATTTTTCGATTTTAAGATCGTCAAAATGGCGTCCGAAAAATGTATCGATTTTGGGGTTCCGTTTTTTTCAATTATCTCGTAAATAAACAATAATATTGACATCCGATTTTGATATCTTGGTAGCTCGTATTTCTACACATTTTTTTTTAAAGTGGTTTCTAATGTATGCAGAAGCCGAGATATTTTTTTATAACTTCACCATTTGTTTATTTATGAACATTCAGGTTTCAAATTTTTACTGTGTTTAGTTCAATACTTTAATTTTGCAATTTCATTCACCATGACTGATTTCAAAAAAGTTCGTATCTCAAAAGTTTTCGCTTACTGATTTCACGTTTCCTTTTTTTCTTTGGGGTAGCACGCGAATATAACAACAACGTAGCATGGAGAAATTTAACAATTATTTAAACAAATTGTTATAAACAAATTTTTTTTTTAAATTAATAATTTATGGTAATAATATTAATAATTTGCAAAAATTATAATTTTTACAATTTGTTTAAATAATTGTTAAATTTCTCCATGCTAGTTGTTATAGTTGTGTGCTACCCTAAAAGAAAAAAAGAAACTTGAAAATCGTAGTAAGAAACGTACGAGATACGAACTTTTTTTTTTCAGTCCGCGAATTTGAAATAGCTCGATCGACTTTTGAAATTCTGCTTGGCTTGGATCATTTACGTTCATCCAAACACTATTAGTTTCAAATGAGCGTGTACCTTTCCAAAAAGCGTTTTTACGTCATGGTGAATGAAACTGCAAAATTAAAGTATTGAACTAGACACAGTTAAAATTTGAAGAATTTTAATGTTTATAAATAAACAAAAGGTGAGATTATTAGATGAAATTATTTCGGCTTCTGCATATGCTGGAGTAACTTTTTTTTTTAAATTTGTTTAAAAATGCCAGCTACCAAGATATCAAAATCGCATGTCAATATTACTGTTTATTTGCGATTATTGCGATTTTGTTTATATGCGAATTTTGACGGTCTGAAAATTTTGAAAATAAATAAAAATTTTGGAAATTTCAGCGGTATTTTTTAAATATTTAAATAAATTATTGACCAAATCGAATTCGACAAGTCGCAAATTTACCGGATTATGATTACCTACACATTAGAAAAAATTCGATACCTCTAATGGTAATAGTCCCAGAGCAAATCAATTATATGTCCGTTTTTAACGATTTTTGCACATTACAACGTCAATTTGACATCGTTTCTGACCTCCAAATTGGGATCAATTTCAGGACGATGTTCCTGAACTCTAAATGAACACACCAAACCATGTTAAAATCTGTCGTTAATCAGATCCACGTTTTTTCTAATTCCACTGGCGTATTATACCACTCCTTCCACTTAGCATAACCGTGTCCAAAGTTCTCAACTGTTAGACTTGGAAAACTGTGGTTTAGACCGTTTTTAACGGTTTTTCTCGGATATATGAGCATCGACCATTATTTTTTACTTCAGATTTGTATATTGGAGGACAAAATACAAAGGGATAATGTGGACGCAATCCCAGTCTACTTTTTTATGTGACTGTGTATTTATTATCTTCAAAGAAACCATTTTTTCCCCTGTACAATGTTTCACCGGGGGTTCTTGCACGTAGGTGGACAAAAATAAATCCTCTATAAATACCGTCCCGTATTACAATAGGCTCCTCGACATGTTTACTGTTTACACGTGATACCGCAAGTGAGTATACAATTTCACCGCTATATACCTGCAGGTGACAAAGTGTGACACATCTCGTGTTCGGCGCTCAATCGCTCTCAACGCCCCGTCTTAATAGACTCCGTATCGAGCCCTATTATTTTATTGCTACGGTTATGTTTTAAAATAAAGAAATTAATGTCACGTGTCCCGTAGTCGGTTGTCATGTTTACGGATTCTATGCCGCATACGCGGGTCTATTTTCTGTGAACTTCCGAAAAATGCTGTTCCTAATTGCTCTTATAAATCAGCGCTTAGGAGTAGCTTGTTTTTAGATTTGGATTTAATGGGATATTTCAGGAACGAATTATATGTTTACTTTATCTGGGGGAATTTATGGCGCGGTTTTTGGTTCGAATCCTAAAAATTTTAGAAACTTGATTGAGGAAGCTTCAGGTGGACTTTCACACGACGCCGTCGGTTCTAAATTGTTTGAATTCGACTGCATCATTTTTACGAGGTGTGTAAATTAAGCAATGAGACTGATTTTTTAAAAAAATTTATTCGATTAGAACAAGAAGACTAGAACTAAGGAGACTGAACTCCGGCTTTTCGCTGTATAACGCGACGGGCTCGAATATGTCCGCTTCCAGAGGCGCTGTAAACAGTAGTGTACCCTGGTTGCTGCGGTATATAAACAGATATCTATACGTATACTGCGGTTCTGTACTAATATGTGTGCCTTAGAGGTTAGAGTCCGTGTCAGTGTCCGTGGTGCGAATACATTTGACAGACGCTCGATATTTTTCATGTCAAAGGTCAACATCGTCCAAAAATTAAGCTTTTCAAAGTCATTGCGTAATGTTTTAATAAATTTTCACGGTCAGTACTGCGCAATAGTCTGAACTCGTATAAAAGGGTTATTGTAGGTACGTAAATGTGGAAATGCAATGTTATTGTCAAACGTTTATAGAGATACGTGTCTAAAAGAGCAAGGGAAATTTCACAGATACATGCGAAATGAAAAAATCACTATTTACGCGTTATTTTACCCACCCAGCACCTATTCGCTCCCTTTTCCCGTTAACTTGTGGGACTAATACTACTTTGCGCACGATTTTGGTGGTCAAACACAGTGTATATTACTGTTTTCTGGGTATCTGACGAAAAAAAAACGCTAAAATTTTAAAAGTGGCTTATCTGAACAATGACCCTCAAAATATTTCATATTACGTGCTTCAACGTTAACAATACAACAAAGGAAAATATTTCGTTTCATACATACATCAGTGACAGTGAAATAATGTCCGGTTATTCGTACCGCTTCTTATATCACACAATGCAACACATCACTTTCGAACCATATTTATTTTGTATGTATTTTTGCTAAAGCCAAACGGCATGTAAGCTTTGACAGCTTAATGATAAATGCCATATAAAACCACAGCATGGTTTTCTATGATAATTTGAAAAACATTCAAATGTGGTCCGCCGCTCATCACGTGACATCGAGTACACATTACTGCTTATCAGCGCCTCCTGGAGGCGGACAGATTTGATCCCCAGATACCGAACGAGTTCGTTCTCCTTAGTTCTAGACTTCTTGGATTAGAATTACAATTCAGTATTGTCTCCTTCAAAATATACTACATATAACTAATATACTGGAATAGCCTTCAGCTGGTCGGTTACAGCCGTTTGAATGTTTTCTATGATCCCAAAATGACGTGCCTGTGGTGATTTTTCAATTTCGGGCGAATAAGGAGGCTAAGGAGCCACGTGAATGTTTTTACTGGCTAAAAACTTGTTTACTGAAATGGCTGTGTGACAAGGCGCATTGTCGTGATGCAACATCGAATTGTTATTGATGTCTGTGCGTTGTCTTCAAACGCATGATCCTTTTTCGTAAAAGTTTTTCAAGAACCTTTCTGTAAAAGTGTTGATTTTCTGTTTGACCTGAAGGCACAAACTCGTTGTGGACAATTCCTTGGTTATCAGAAAAGCAAATCAGCATTCATTTGATCTTCGACTTGCTCATTCTTGCTTTTTGGATCTTGGAGAGCTTGATGTGTACCATTGCATGCTTTAGCACTTGGTTTCCGGGTCGTACTCAAACACCCAAGTCTCATCAACAGTAACGACACATTCCATAAAATGGGGACTATTTGCAATCGATTCCAAAAAGTCAAGACACCTTCTCTAGTCAATTCTAATGAACAGTTCTCTGATGTCCTTTTGCTTCGGCAAAAGGTTTTTTTGGAACCAAGGGCGTAGCCAGTATTTATCTTTGAGGGGGGGGCGATCGCTGCAGATAAAACAAAAAAAAAGGTCAGTAGAGGCAACAGCGACCGGAAAACCCCCGAGTATTTGTTTTTTTTTTTACTTGATCCTTTAGGGGGGGGGCGATCGCTGCAGATAAAACAAAAAAACCAAAAAAAAAAGTCAGTAGAGGCAACGGCGACCGAAAGCCCCCGAGTATTTTGGTTTTTACTTTACCCTTTGGGGGGGAGGCGATCTCTGCAGATTAAACAAAAAAGCCAAAAAAAAAAAAGGTCACTAGTAGAGGCAACGGCAACCGCATTCCCCCAAGTATTTTGGTTTTTACTTGACTTTTGGGGGTGCGATCGCCCCCCCTGGCTACGCCCTTGTTGGAATCTTTTTACGCAGACTATTGTCATCCCCAATCCGTTAGTCAAAGTCTGATGAACAGTGGCGTGATTCAAATGTAACTCTTCCCCGATCATTCTTGTCGTCAACCGACGATCTGAACGCACAAGATCTCATATTCGATCGACATTTTCATCGGTTCTTGAAGATGAAATCCCTCCTGCGTGGTTCATCTTCAATGAACTCTCTTCCTTCTGACTTCCTTAAACCTTCCTTAAACCACCGAAAAGCCTGGGCTCTTGAAAAAACAGTCTCCGTAAGCGTGTTGAAGTTACAAAAGCATCCGTTGCACTGTGTCCAAGTCTTGAAGCAAAACCTCGATAGGCACACCGTTGCTCAAAATTAATGTCCCTCATTTTTAAAACGTACTAGAAAAAAACGGTTTACGAAAACAATAACAAAGAACAAACAAATGACTCCTAACAAGTTCAAACTTATACTGAAGGTGCATTATATGTTAACCTACTGCCCGTCCAAGTCCCGTCTCCGCAGTGTTGCTAGATCGGGCGATAGGGTTGCCAATCTCATTACTTAATTTACACATCTCGTACTTTGTTTCGACTTTATCTGATAAATATGAAAATTACGTTGAATTATAAATATTCTTCTTCAAATTACAAATATACCGGGTGTCTATGAAGAGAGGGTATACTCAACAACTTTTGAACGGAATTCAGATTTTTTACATTTTCCCATGGCCAACTAGATATCAGAAATAAATACATTACAAGCTCAATAGTTCGATGTTCGGTTATTGAACACGCCACTAATTCGACGTTTTTCGATATATTTAAGTAGCATAGTTAACGCTCTGTAGTTCCACAGGAATATAAAGTTGCCGCTCCGTAGTTCAACATGTAGTTCAGCATTATACTATTTATTAGCGTTTTGTTTCTTTTGCAGGATATTTCCATCATAAATAATTTGTATTACATATGAGCAGGATAGTTACTATAATTAACGTTGACATTCTAACCTGAAAATTGGGATAGTATTATGATGCAGCTAATCCACTTGTTCGATACTTTCAGTAATTCGACGATAGCTTCGATTTTTATTATGTCGAATTATCGAGCTTATATACTGTGCTTAGGAATTTTTAATTTTGGGTAGGATACTCTGTATATTTTAAGATTCACAGTGCTGTGCCCTTTGAAATGGAAACACTCTCTTATTTTGGAAGTTGTTAACCGAATTTCAATTTTTTATTTTTAGATTATTCCATTAGTACTCAAAAATTTCTTTTTAACTCTATAAATAGTTTTAAAATTTGCTCAGTCTCGCGACTTTTCTGATTGGCTATTGGGTGTGGAAAACTGAGTTTGGCTATTAGGGATTTTTTTTTTCAAAAAATAAATGACGATTTCGATTCAGCCATGTCTCAAATACTTCTGTACCATAATTTTATTTCAATACCTTGTACGGAGTACTCAGCACAAATAAACAAATTTTCAAACATGGAATTTTGTACATATTTTTTCAAAGAAAACCCAGAGCTTGTCTATAGTACCCAGCTAATGTAATAGTAGTTATCAGCTGTATCCGTAAAATATAAGTTGAAAAAGGAATTGTTTGTGGATATTGGCGCAATAATGATGCACTAATTTTGCCGACGTTTCGTCTAATGTACTCAGACTTCTTCAGGGCTCAATTATGCATTTTTATTTGACTCTATACATTTCATACTTAGCTTTACGAAACGATTTTGGTATGGAAAAATGAGTTCATTATCGAAAAAATCTATGTCCTAAAATATGGCAGAATTCTTTTCAAAAAAAGTTTCTGTGTAACTAGTACACACCCTTTGACGGTAAATAATCTAAATTTGGTCACTATAAATGTGTTATAGTTAATCTAATTATAGTTGATATAGTTAAGTTATAGTTAATAATGTGTTATACACGATGGAGACTTAACTGGAATATATTCGCTAACGGGGTGGTGAATGATTTTTCAAAAAATTCCCGAGACAC
Source organism: Aromia moschata (assembly GCA_029963805.1). NCBI lineage: Eukaryota > Metazoa > Arthropoda > Insecta > Coleoptera > Cerambycidae > Aromia > Aromia moschata. The sequence continues at coordinate 2,361,777 of JAPWTK010000042.1, forward strand.
GTCAACTTTTAAATGTATTTACCTACATTTTGCAAGTAATATGAAAAATATAGCCCTTCAGGGGTGGCTGAAACCACCCTCGACATGATTTTTTCAAATGCAACCCTATGGCTTGTGACCCCTCATTGTAAAGCTGGTGGAAAGAGGAATACAACGCACTGATCAAAATTTAATTTTAGTATGTTTGTAGGGTTGCATACAATTAAAACAACTTAAAATCAAATTTATTTTCAACGTAACAATTGTTCAAAATGTGCACCATTCACTTGTTGGCAGCATCCCAGTCTGTGGTAGGTTTCGTCCCTTACATTATGCAACATTTGCGGGTTATTTTTCCGATTTCCTCTCTTATCCTTTTCCTGCATATCTGCTATGTTGTTGGGTTTCTGAATGTAAACCCTACTTCTTTAAGATGTCCCCACAAAAAGAAATCCAGTGGTGTAAGATCTGGAGATCTTGCTGGCCACTCAATATTACCTCGCCTCCCAATCCACCTACCGGGAAAAATTCGGTCCAGATACTGACGAACAATGGCAGCATAGTGTGGTAGGGCCCCATCTTCTGAAACCATAACCTCTCGTCGGTCAAGTTAGGGTTTAAGGGGTTTGGAAATCAATGACATAGCACTGGCATTAGTTCATGCGGATCAAACGCAAGTATCTTGCTCCATTAAGAGTGTCATCGAAGAAAAAAATGGTCCTACAATTATATCTCATATCATTCCGCCCACACATTAGTTTTCTGTGCGTTGAGTTTGAAGTTCCCTCATCCAATGGAGGTTCTCTTTTGCCCAGTAACGCCAATTTTGGAGATTTACGTGCCCATTTAATGTAAAAGTAGCCTCAGTCAGAGAAAACTATCCACTCTAAAGATAACTGGTTTTGATCAATACAAGTCATCAATAAATCGCAAAATTCCACTCGTTGATCTGGATCATCTTGAAGTAGCTCTTGAACAGCTTGCATTTTATATGGGCGTTTTTTCTCATATTTATGACATTTTTAAACTGTTTTGTGATTAAGATTACTATCACGGGCCAGTTTACTGGCTGGAGTGATTGGATTTTCTTCTAGAGCAAGTAACAAATTCAACTTCGTGTCGTCATCAACAACCTAGCCTCCTCTTACTTCGGTACTTTCCTGACATATTCCATCTCTCGATATTGTGCCTCAATTTTACTAATGGTACCTTGATTTAGTGGTGGCAAGTCAGGCAGGCGTTTCTCGCAACAAGCGAACAACTTCGCATTGAGTTCGCGCCCTATCACCATCCAATCATCATCAAAATGTCTATTTTTAGTGATTCAGTTAAATAAGACATTTTCACCAATTTGAAATAACACCTTCGTTTCAAACTCTGAATACAGCATAATAAACTAAATTACTTTGCGGCCGTGCAAAAACACTAGCAAAAAATAACAAATATCAGTTGTGGCAAAAAATTGCTTGGAATTTTTTTGTGGAGACATATGAAAAATAATGTTTACATTCCAAAACTAAACAACACACATTTTGGAGTACGAAATTGTTGCGTTACAAATAAATTAAACTATAAAATGACGTTTTAATTGTATGCAACCCGACAAACATACTAAAATTAAAATTTGATCAGTGCGTTGGATTCCTCTATTCCACCAGCTTGTATACAATGAGGCGTCACAAGCCATAGGGTTGCATTTGAAAAAATCATGTCGAGTGGTGGTTTCAGCCACCCCTGAAGGGCTATATTTTTCACATTACTTGCAAAATGTAGGTAAATACATTTAAAAGTTGACGTGTCTCGGGAATTTTTTGAAAATCATTCACCACCCCGCTAGCGAATATATTCCAGTTAAAGTCTCCACCGCGTATAGTTAAATGTGTTATGTTGAAAAAATTTTATATTATTTTCTTCAATATAATGTAAAAATAACTGATTTCATTCACGAAATAATATTCCATCCTTAAATCCATTTTATGCACTTGTGACACCCTTTACAAAGTTACGAGTATTTACGTGTAAAAGAGCAATTATGGTCAGTTGTAACCTAATTTTGCGCAGTTTTTTTTGCAATCTTAAAAAATTCTTACCAATAAAATTCAACCCAACTATTAAAATGGATCATAGTTCTGTACCATCCACATACGCATAATGCTATAACATTATAGACAACGTAGGAGTAATAAGTAGATACCTTAAAATAAACAGTGCACAATAGAAATATAAACCCCATGTCTGTTTACCCCACAGACCTATAATTCAATCAAAATCAAACAAAAGGCCGATTTTCGACTTGCAGGGTTTAGGAAGCAATTTTCTCAAATTACTATGACAATAACTTTCCCGCTTTCAATTATTACGAGAACTTTTTAAAACTCATGTCATGGAACGTGTGAGAACCGCCAAGAATTAAAAGATAATCATAGGGGAGCACAGAAGAAATATTCAGTGAAAGAAGTGACAAGTCATGGCGTATGGTGGTAGAGAACCTGACATCGTCGCCTCAGAGCTCCAACAAGTGGCAAGGGACAGACGAATAATCCGTATCAAGGAGAGGTGTTCAGACTAAAATCTTGCTAACATTACGTTTGACAGTTTATTCGCAGACTTTACTTCGATATAAAAAATATGTCGTTGAAAAGGTAATTTGGTAGATAGGTAATTAGGTATCTGTATACATTGTGGGAAATAACTTATGAAATAAATTCAGTAATTCCACAGATAATTATCTCTCACTCTGACACATTTTGTTCAAATTATTAATTATTGGTATTAAACATTTTGTTCAAAGATATAGATATTTGTTTTACCTCGGAACTATTGAAGATGAAAATTTAAAAATGATTTTCAAAAATGACATAAAAATATTATATTCCAATAAAAAAATGCGTATGTTGATGTAATTCAAAAACAGATAACGTCACAGGCACTGTGACAACGAACTATTTACACTTTTGGTATTTTTTATTTATACATTTATACATTTTCAATTAGAAATGCCAATCCTTTTCATGTTTAGAGCATAACATGTCTTTTAAAATTATACTGTAATTAAGTATGTTTATCAATAAAACATAGTTGTAAGAACCAGACGCTTCTTAGAGTGTCTATAAACAAGAGAACACAAAAGTACACTTGTATAGCTAAATTTAAAAAAATCCTAATTAATTCCAACACCTATAAGGATTATTACACACAGATAATCATAAAATACAAATCATGTTTAATCTCTCAAGCTAAAATAAAAGTATATTTAACGAAAACGAATCTGTTCTATTTATAACATAAATAATCGCATTACTGAAAAAATTTTGCCCAGCAATCTATTTCTTTGTAGCGAATCTTTCTTTTTCTTTGTACCTATCTTTTTTTTTAATCAAGTACCTACCTACCATTTACAGTGGGTTTAGGTGTTTAAATCATAACGTTCTTGTAAACCTCAATAGAAGTTTCGTTCTTTTTTACTTCAATTATATTTTGTTGTGTATAGGGTTGGCCAATGTTGACTTATCCCTAAGTTAACATTGGCCAAATATTACCACCTTAAAAAATAGTATGGAATGGATAATGGCAGGTGGTCCGCTACCAATCACTTGAGCACGGATGGAGAATACTGCGGCACTCCACACAGGAGGAGCTCTCCGGGAGGAGGCTATGCGCAGAAACGTTTTGTCGTATAAAGATGAACACTGTATTATCCGAGTATTCTTTACGAGTGAATGTTTTCATAATGTTTTATATCTTCTATTTTTGTCAGTAAATATTTTTAAACACCACTTGGTTATTTATTCACACTCCTCTTTACTTTTTATTAAAACATTAAGACATACATTTCCATTATTATATTTTCAAAAAAATAAAACCTCTGCCTCATTTTGATGACTATTTTGAAGGTGAAAAGTAATTAGTCCTTTATCCAACTTTATCTTCTCAAAATACCGAACATTCTTCATTTCAGTACCTATATAATATCTTCGAGCCCTAAGTTTAAAACCAAGTTTTAAACCAAGTCTTAGTCTACGACAAAAAGTGCAGAAATCACCTTATTTGCTAACCTGCAACTACTGTCAGATGTCAGATAACCATCGTCCCTCGGCTTAACGGGGGTTTCTGGCTCAATTATTGCAACACACCAATTCTTGTATTTTTTAAACACGCGAAGACAGATAACATCGTCTGTGCTTACGTATAATATGAGAAAATTACATGTACAATGGCTATTGAATCAGATAGAACGTATCTTGAGCACATCAACCACAATTCATCGTTTTCATAATCGACTTCTTAAATAATTTATTTTCGCTATCGCTGTATCGCCACAACTGTATGGCTAGGATGTGGTTAATGTGAGTTAAGGAGTCCCTCAAAGCGTATAAGAGCGGTTATTAAATTTTATATTAGTTTATAATTGGTATCGTGTACTACAAACTCCTTATTAACCGAAGGAAAACTGTATGAGGCATTGTATACGAAATGCCTAATTTCACACCGTGTGCAATTAGAATTGCTTATCTTAGAACGATACTCATTTATTTTTGTAAGTCTAATCAGGTACACCGTTCTTCTACCAAATTATCGAGGGTCTCGCGTTTGTACATTATAATGTGGAATTTTTCATGAGTGTTTTCTTAAGGATCTGATTTGCCACCCCTTTTTAATATATATAGCAATTAATGATTTTTATTGTTATTATTATTATTTTTAATTACCCCACTATTCGTGTACATAAGACTATATATTTTTAAATTTTCAAGAAGTTACATAATGAATATTTCACCCAATAAAACCAATAAGTTAATATTTAATTATATATTTACGTATAACCTTATGACAATTTTAAATACACATTCGCAGAATAGATAATTTTTCTTTGAACCATTATTTCAATAAGGAACGGCGACAGAAACAAAATTATTCATTATTGAATTTTTAGCAAAAACACTCTTATAGTCAATACCAGCTCATGTAACTAATCTAGTTAATTTAAAATCTTTTGAAAGCACATTTTATAATTTCACTAGTATCTCAATATCTGGTAAAAATAGCTTTTTAACTAGCTTCTCACAAAAAGCCTATTCAACCTAAAAATTATTTATCTTAGTCTTCAACTAATCTCTCTCCTAGTTAACTTTCAATAAGTCACCCCTTTTTTGTGCCAATTTATCACATAATTGAACCAAGTGAATGTCCTAAAGTTGGATAACATCATCCAAAAGTGTCTTCTATTTCTCTATGAATAAGATTAGTTTAGCTCTTTAGCTAAGAATGGGCCTACAGGTATATGTACATATTCTTCTAAATTATTTTCTGATATCACTCATAGCTAGAACCCTCTTTAGTAGAAATTTCTCGATGACTTATTTTGATGAAATTAAAAAGTTCGTATCCACACAGAAAAATAAACCACAAATAATGGATGCAATCAAACTTTAATAAACCATTTAAAGCAAAATTGCCAGCGCTTTACCTCGTGATGTTGATAATTGAGTTAAAACCTTAAAACATAATTTGCGAAGAAATAGACAAATTGATGAAAATCTGTGTGGAAAAATTACTATACCGGCATGAATTTTGTAGGAAAGTTGTCCTCCATAATTAACTTCCCTACTATTTAGAGGGACGCTGTGTCCATTTAAATTACTTATATTGTGTAAACTACTTTATGTCACATATTATTAGCATGTGAGACACTTTTTGTGTCTAATAAATGCTGCCATTTTTTTTATTTTACATACTAACATAAGTACGAGTTAACCATGGCCGTAACAATAATAATAAGAGTAATAAATAATAAAACGAAAAGGGAGGGTGTCTCTTTTCATGTTTTTTTTTTTGTTTTTTTCTTAAGCTTTCCTGGTCATTCACGGGATTTCTTTGTACAAATCCACGTGATTATGTAGTTAGTCGAAGGGTTTATTCTATGACTGGATTCATCGGTCCCTTTATGTGGTTATTTCAAATTTGATCTTAATTTGACATTTACTAATTTCAATACAAAATACGAGAGATAACCTGTGGTTTATACTGGGCTTTAATGATTTTAGTTTATCAATAACAAATGTTTATGAATATTAACATTTTTCCTATTGATGACTACAATCTAAATTCAGAATTAGTGACGCCTTCTATTACTTTCTCTGATCCGCCACTGCTGGTACTCATTGGATGACGACGACATTTCTAAACATTCTCAAAGCTCCAAGTATAAACTCTCATTGATTTCCAATTTAATTCAAGTGTACGTGACTAATTTTACACCCTGTTAAACAAGGCTAACGACGTCATACCTGTCCTACGGATCTAATTGTAAAAGTCTACACGGTACGACCTATCATTTACTTTATATTTACACGCGACTAAATTCGCATTTAATGTATCAGAGCTGGCCAGTGTACAGTATCCCCGTATTTAAATGTCGCTCAATTTTCAGCGCCTCAGAAATTTTGAAATATTTTTTCAAGTAAAGTGTCCTAACACAAACACAAACCATAAAAAAAAACCATAAGCCCCATAAAGTTTTTTCCTAAAATACTGATTTTTTTCAATATATGAAGGTATCATCATCATGATATATAAATTGCGCAACTTTTTCTTTAATCGATCCCCGTATCTATTAAGGTTTCGAAATAACCAAAGTAATCCCACTGAAAAAAGTGGAAACTCTGTATAAACTTAATGGTATAAGTAATGATTTATTAGCTTTATTGCCATTGTCCTCTAATTATTGCCTTATTTTAAACATGAAAACGAGTTTTACAGGAATGACTGTGCATTTTTTAAATTTGGTAGGTACCGAACGTTTTTCAAAAACATTCTACTTTCGTTCTGAAAGATGTGTAAGACAATGTCACCGTTGTTTTACTTCCACATCCACGTAGTAAAGTGGAAGTATTGTAATCATTGGCTAAATAGGCTTAGAAATGTTCTGAAACATCAATATTTCAAGTTTAAGCAAAAATAGTTTTTTGTCTGTATGTCTGTCTGTCGGTCTGTTGGTTTGTCGGTCTGTCTGTTCAGAACATTTTTTTCTGTACACGTTAACTCCGAAAACGCGTTAAAATATCAACTTGACATTTGGAACACTTATGTACCATCACGAAGTCTGGAGCTGATTAGATTTTGACCTTTTTCGGCTCCTTCAGCCGATTAAGGTTATTGGGTCTCTACTTTTGATTTTAACTTCCATGTCCATATTCAAAATAAATCATACGGGTCATAAAGGTCATTTGGGTCATCAAAGTCATAAATGCCATAGAGGTCATTAAGTTCATGGGTGGGTCATTGATGGCATATAGATGATAAAGGTTATATGGATCACAAAGGTCATACGGATCACAAAGGCGATCGTTCAGGTCATCAAGGTCATAAATGTCAAAGAGGTACTTATTTAAGTCCATTTAGATTTAGATTGACGCCATATAGTGGTTATTGACGCTTTCATATATAAGATATCACTGCCTGAGTGATATGATCCATATGACCCATATTGGTCATAAAGGCCATAAAGCGTCATACCCAAATACATAATAATATTATACTTTTAAGAATATAACCCTGATGTTTTCTTTTAGAGGTTTAGTCTAACTAAATGTAGAAGATTGGATGTGGAAGTAGTGATTGAAAAATTGCTTGAAAATGAAGGAATTTAGTACAACGTAAATTTTTACTGTTGCCTTTTTTTTCTCAAAAAATAGTATTTCAGTTTAAAGATAACCCTAGAAAATACTGTCGATAATGTTACTGAGGGGTTTATATCACTTAATTTTATTATTAGTTATTAATAAATGTTACTAAAACATCTGTGAATAAACAAACGACAATTAATTTCCATTATACTGTACAGATTAATTCTGAGATGCAAAATTTGCAACTAATGACATAAAGTAAATAAAAAATTTCGTGACTGGGAACAGTTTCCGTTTTATATGATTTTATTAGATATACATATACATTTTATGGGCCTAGGGGAGTTATGTTTGTATGAAATAATAAAAATAATAAGATAGGTAAGAATGTGCCTAATTAATAAGAGCCGTAAAACATGGCATTCTTGAAGTAGAGGATGATTTAAGTGACACGGTACACGCTCAGAGGGTCATATTTATGAGAAGTATTAATTGTATGTGACTATAGATATATTTATAAAATACAGACATATTTCTAATGTTGATGTTTCTGTCAAATTTTAAACCTGATAATTCAGTATCGGAATATATTTTCCTTAAAGCAAATATACATAGTGTTTTTTAACCACTGCATTGTATTTGAATTTTTCGATGCGATATACCTATTATATACATATAATTAACCATTCTTTTATCAAACGTGAAACGCGTTGAAACAAGTATGTTATTTTATACCACTCACACATTACTTTTATCCAAACTGGTCATAATAATAAAAAATTTTCAGGATTTCTCCTCTAACCATTAGTCAATTTATGCCTATTTTTGCATTTTACGCCGTCGACAAAAAATACGATGAATTGTGTGATTGAACTGAAGTAATCCGTTAAGAAAACACTATAACAAGAAAAAAGAAACTCTCAAACCTCAACAACCTAAATAAATTAAAAAACAAAAAACTTTTTGTGGACGTTGCCTATATAATGAATGCACTTACTTTTTCAGTAAAAAATTATGCGTAAAACTATTCATCCCGTGTTGTTTTATTTGTAAAAACAAAAATAAAGACTCAAAATTTATATAATTCAACAATGAACTTTGTTAGGTATGTATATTATTATATTTGTTTTACCTTCTGAAAATTAAGTTGCTCCAAAGTTTTATGACAAAAAAAAACATATTCAAAATAATGTGGGAAGTTTATATAATATTTTGACAATACATGTATAACAAGAAATTATTTTCTTCATTTACCAAAAATGTTACATCTATTTCATGAAACGTAGCAACACAATTTCATGGAAAGCGGAGCTTAGTGGGACATCTGCCGGCTGAAAAAGTCAAACTAAGTGACGGCATTTCATGATGTTACCTTATTTAAAGCTCGGCGCTTACAGAAAACAAAATCTGTAAAATATGATTTGTAGAGTTGGCCAATGGAGAAGGTTCAGAACGTAACACATAGATTGCAGGCCACAAACTGCACGCACTAACTATTGATATTTAACAATTTAATGTTATTTTAACAACTCTATTTCACGTATGCAGTGTTTACAATTATTTTATAATAATTTAAATGTAAATTATATTGTCTTAATAATTAATTTTT